>JANHFT010003885.1:38024-51621 GCA_032467955.1 Pseudoxenodon macrops
GAGAGAGAGAGATGATAGATAGATAGATAGATAGATAGATAGATAGATAGATAGATAGATAGATAGATAGATAGATACGCAGACACACAGACACGTTGAACTCACCCAGACTGATGAGTTTACCGAATCCTTTTAAATAAAATATTCTTCACCATGGCTTACCATGAAAATTACACTGCAGTACAGTATTAATAAAATAATCCTTTTATAAATATTCATATAAATTAATTACCAGAGCTAATATGTGTTTTAACTACCTTAGCAGGTGGTTGCGTCCATTAAATTAGATACTGCATGGAAAGTATTTTTGAACTTAAATGCTATTATGCCACCCTCCTCCAATTCAGTAGTGGCCATGCAGGCTGAGAATTTTGGGGGTTGGAGTCAACAGCATTGTGAAGATCCTAGATGAATCAGGCAGCACTTATGCATTTGTTTGCCAGTGTTGTGCTTTGGGTCACACTGCCTTTATACCAGGAAACCAAGCTTTGATTAGTCAAGGAAAAAAGAAACTGCACAGTATCATGTGAATCCATTTTCAATTAAGAAATAAAACTTCTGCCCTTGATGAGAGGGTTTATAGTCCTTCCCCAAATAGATCCATGATAGGCAGATTTAAATTAAGACATATGGCAGCTGTCCACAAACTAGAAGAGAATGATTACAAAGGTGAAGGACTTGCCCCAATTTGCATTCCCAACCTCCCCCCCTCTGGCCTTCAGAATTAGTCTCTTTCTCCTTTTCTCCCCCTGCAGTCTTTTTATGTACCTTGCCTATTTTAGGCTGGAGCCTAAGGGCAAGGCCTGTGTCTCTTCTAATTGATGTGAGTCACTTGGGGAGTCATCCTCTATTTGAAAAAGCAAATAAGAAATGCAATGAAAACATGAAGGGTTAAATAAATATAAAGGGGAGACATATTTGCTTTCTTTCCATACACTGTGTGAAAGTTTGCAATCAGAGAATGAAGCAGACCTGCTGTTTGTTGCTTTGGAGGGCAAGAAGGGGTTGGCACAAGGACCATTAATGAAGGAAAATAAGTGGGAAGCTAATAGCAATAGCACTTAGATATATATACCGCTTCATAGTGCTTTTACAGCCCTCTCTAAGCAGTTTATAGAGTCAGCCTATTGCCCCCAACAATCTGGGTCCTTAGTTTACCCACCTTGGAAGGATGGAAGGCTGAGTCAACCTTGAGCAGGTGAGATTTGAACTGCTAAACTGCAACTAACAGTCAGCTGAAGTAGCCTGCAGTACTGCACTCTAACCATTGCACCACCTGATCAGAAGGAAGAATAAACTCTTTCCTGGTGTTAAGAGATGTTCAAAAGCAGAACAGCCTCAGGAAATCACCCTTTCCTGGATGTTTTTAAGATGTTATTCACCTCCTTGGAATGAATTCTTTTTTTTCAAATTCATTTCTTAGATGTATTATATCAAAATAATACAAATCAATGAAATTATTAAAGCACAGATTTTTAAATTAAATGGGTTTCAACGGATGCTAACTAGTTTCCCCCATAAGAATGGCATCTAAGAAGCCTCTCAGACTGGTTCATAATTAAAGTACATCTATCTAAAATCTAACCCTGGTATTTCAGAATCAGGAGGAGCCATTTAATCTGAACCCTGCTCCCCCAGAAATTCATATTAAAGCATCTCCTGATGAAGTCTGCTTGAACTTATTTATTTAGTCAATTTGCATGGCTGCTTACTCAACTTGTGATTTGGGGCAGTTAAGATCCAGTTTAAAACAAAAATTAAAACACATCTTACCTGAGGCCAGCACATATCCACGATAAATAGAGGATGATGTTACCTGGTTGGGTAATGAAAAGTTGGCAAGGAAACAACCAAACTCAGAGAGAAACAAGAACTCCACAATAAATGTATCCCTGAAAACACAGACACTAACTTCCTGGCTAAAGGCCTACTGGGAAAATCAGATCTTAGGGCTTTGAAGGGCTAGCAGAGTTGGGACCCTCCAAAGCTTGAGGGGTCTGTTGTTCATGGGACAGGCATAGTGACAGAGAAGCCACGGTGAAATGGTATGTGGGAATGACCTTGGGAGATAGGAGGAAGAACTGCAGATTTGATAACCATCATTAAAAGATATCTCAGTCCACAAAAGGGGGCATGGGAAGCATTTCAGAAGGGACCCTTCCTAGTTTCCTGGAGAGTAAAAGGAAAGGAGGGGAGCAGTACTTTCAGTCTTGCAAGATTCTGTTAATGCAACCTTAAAATAAAGACAGAGTTAGTACTCATAATTGTATTTCTTACCTGAACCACCTGGAAGGATTAGCACATACCCTCCTAGATCCCTCCATATGAATTGTTTAATAGAAAGGACCTGAAGCATGCTCACTTTATTGGATCTTTGGGGACTGACAGAAATTGGAGATAGACAGTCCTACAAATATTCCATCCCCATAGTATGAAGACCTATGTAGATGACAATCAACTACGTTGAACCAGAAACCCTCTGGCAGCCATTGCAGCTCAATAGAGGCACACTGATGTGTGTCCATTACCACACAGACTACCACATTCTGACCAGCTGTAAGTTCCAAGTAATCGTCAAGGCAATTCCATATAGTGTATGTTGCAATAATCCAATGAGAAGTGGCCAAAGTATGAGTGACCACCAACAGGGCCTCCTGATCCTGGAATGGATATGTTTGTCACACAAAATGAATTTGTGCAAATTCATGACTTCCTCTGACTCTTCCGGTAGGAACCAAGTGTCTAGGCAGTTATGTATCAATTCTGGTGGAGAGTGCTATTCCATTCAGAGCCAATCGGGTGAAATCCAGCAGGTTCTGACAGGTTCTGAAGAACCGGTGGCAGAAATTTTGAGTAGTTCGGAGAACCTCTGGCAGCCCCAGGAGTAGGGAGGGAATAGGGATTTTGCAGTATCCTTCCCCTGGAATGGGGTGGGAATGGAGATTTGGCAGTATCCTTCCCCTGCCACGTCCACCGAGCTTCGCCCACCGAGCAACACCACGCCCAAGCCACGCCACAGAACCGTTAGTAAAAAAAATTGGATTTCACTACTGGAACCAATGATAGAAATTCTCTGATTGAGTGGTCCCCAAACCCACAATCACTTGGTCTTGTTAGGGTTGAGCTAAATTCATTCGCCCCCATCCAGCCTCCAGACATTGAAAAGCAAGTTTCCAGAAAAGTGAAGATATGAATTAATTCATCTTGTACGTTGTATATACAGGTAATCCTTGACTGAAAAGCAAGACTGATGGCATCATGTGGTCAACCCAGGGTAGTGATACCATATATAGATAAGGCCTCAGTTGAATTGTGCACCAGACCCCCGGGGTACAATCGCATGTTTCTTTAACCAACCCAATGGTAGGTAGGCATCAGGTAGGCAGTCCAAAAAAATGGATCCTCCTCCCTTACAATGGGGAAACTGCTGTGGAGATTTTCAGAGTTGACTATCCTGCACATCCAGATCACATTGCTATATTTCTGCCCTTTCAGCACTACTAGATCAAACCAAGGAACAGATAAAACATAGGCATAAAACTGCTTTTATTAGAATAGCCATATTAAAATTCTAGTGTGCTTCTCCCATTCCCGTTTTATCTTCTTGAGTATTAAGGGAGTCCCTACCTGAGAAGTTTCCATATATATTTCTCTCTTCATACAGGCTAAAGCCACACTGAACTGTTTGTTGCTTTGGCAATGGATCATCTCTCTCTGTCAAGGTCATCTTCTATACTTTCAATATGCCCTTAGATAAAGACCAAATTTAGTACGTGACAGAGGTGGGTTCCTATTGGTTCTTTAGAACCGGTAGTAACTTGGCGATGACGTCACGGGGTCGGTTCCTTCGATGTCTCCGTGGGCGCCACCATTTTGGATTTTATTTTTAAAATAAAATATTATTTTATTTTTATAAAATAATTTTTATTGCTGCGTGAGTGCGCAAAGCACAACCTTGAGTGAACCGGCAGCAAAACAATCCACAACCCACCTGTTACATGACCATAGTTTGTATGTGTGTGTATGTATGTGTTTGCATATTGTGTGTACAAGGTCTATAGCCTTCATATCCTTGAAGGGAGTTTATCATTTATTTGGATAACTGATGCTATTTTTTTTTTGCTTTTTCTTTTACTTATTTATTTTTCTTCGAATAATTGCCTCTGGAATTAATTCTTCTATTTAGTTGTTCAATAAATATTTGGAATCTTGGGCTGGTGACTTGAATAGAGACATTTCAGTAGATGCTTCAGATATGCCTTGGACATCCACTGTACTATATAACCCACTTCTGTACAAACTAAAGAAGTAAACATCAAGTTCTTTTCAAGATACTTCATGCGACTTGTGACCACAATTGAGCCTCATATTTCTATTGTTAAGTGAGGCATTTGCTAAGTGAGTGTTGCCCCATTTTATAACTTTTCTTGCCGTAGTTGTTAAGTGAATCACTGCAATTGATAAGTTAGTAAACCGGTTGTTACATGAATCTGGCTTCTCCGTTGACTTTGCTTGTCGCAAAAGGGGATCACATGACCCTGGGATACTGCAACAGTCATAAATAATCAATTGTGTCAAGCACCTGAATTTTGATCACATGATCATGGGGATACCGCAAAGGTTGTCAAATGGTCATAAGTCACTTTTTTTCAGTGCTGTTGTAACTTTGAACGATCACTAAATGAACAGTTGTTATGTCGAGTACTACCTGTATAGACAAAGTACAAGATGAATGAATTCTTACCTTCAATTTTCTGGAGCGGTTAGGATAACTGAAATATGCACGTTGCTAGGCATATTCACTCACTTTTTGGAATCAGTATCATCCTTTACATTAAAAATGAGTAGGTAACCGATTTAGTCCTATGTACCTTAATTCTACTTTCTATATTTAAGGATGAGAGAACAACTCTGTAATGAAAGTCATACTGGCAGCAGCTAGATAAGAAATACTAACACATTGGAAAAGCTGCTTGGGTCATTCAACAGATAAGTGGATTGGGAGATTATGGAAATAGCTTTGGCTGAGAATATGAACGTAAACTGACTTTCCTAAAGAAATATCTTGCTTTGGCCTCACTGATACATGCTGCCTTTTCATCATACATGTTAATTCGAATAATCAAATTATCTTTTTGAATAACTACTGCTAATTGCTCTTGGGCAACATTATAACAAAGAACCACGCAATTGATATAATACATTTCATCCAATGAGGGTTTAGTATGAACATAATAGATATTAAATTAATTCTTTTAAAAGTTGCATTTCACTACGGTGGGCAGGTAGAAATTTAGAGTCAAATAAAGGATTAAAAACCAAGACTGTCGTACATTTTGTATTCTATAACTATTTCACCTGGTAATTCCTATCATTTTGTCCTTATAGCATAGTTTATTCCAGTTAACATGCACAATGAAAATAGATATTCCTCAACCACAATTGAACCCAACATTTCTGTTAAGTGAGACATTTGCTCCATTTTATGACCTTCCTTACCACAGTTAAGTGAATCACTGCAGTTGAAAAGTTAGTAACACGGTTGTTAAGTGAATCTGGCTTCCGTTGACTTTGCTTGTCAGAAAGTCGCAAAAGGTGAACACATGACTTTGGGACACAGCAACAGTCATAAGTATGAGCCAATTGCCAAGCAATTGGATTTTGATCACATGATCATGGGGATGCTGTAGAGGTCGTAACTGTGAAAAATGGTCATAAGTCACTTTTTTCAGTGCCATTGTAACTTTTGAGTGGTCGTTAAATTAACTGTTGTAATTAGAGGACTACCTGTACACAAAGTTAACTCTTTACCTGATTTGTGCAATGCTTTAATGATTCTCCTTTTGAAAATTCAATTGTGTATTATTTTCTTTCATTTTTCTTTCAATATAGCCAGTACATTGGGTTATTTTCTGTGTTACAAATCAATTTATGGGATACAGCTGCAGGATGTAGCTGAGCATAAAGGCTGTATCTTTATGTCAGCCATTTTTAAAATGGAATCAATTTAAATACCTGAAGTGACCTGGCAGAGCTTGCAGACTAAAAAACTTAACTTAAAACCTCCTTTTCCCGAAGTGCTTTGGGGCTATACACCTAGCTCCATTTCCTACTTTGACATAGTTGCTTGGTAATTACAGCTGTCATATCCGGTGTTTATTTTTATTTATTTTAAACACTTACATAGCCGCCCATCTTATAACAAACTCTGGGCAGCTCCCAATAAAAAATTAAAACATAAAAGCCATTATTAAAACTATAAAAAAAACAAATGCATTAAAAACAAGTCAAGGTGCCATGTCAAGGTTACAATTTATTTGTTTATAAAATTTATTGGCTGTCCATCTTACCGCGGGGTAACTCTGGCAGCTTATGCACTCACCTTATCTTATCCCAGGGCTTGGGCAAAAAGCCAGGTCTTCAGTACTTTACAGAAGACTAAAAGTGAGGAGGCCTGCTGAATTCGAGGGGGAAGAGTGTTCCACAGGGTAGGAACTGCCACTGAAAAGGAAATGTTTCCTAGCGCCTGTAAAATGACAATCTTTAAGGACAGGTAGGTGTCTCTACAGAGAGGGGGTCCCATAGATTTTTCAGAGGGCAACTCACTTGGGAGGTGTGAAGGGGAGGGAGGCGAGGCAGGCAGGAAAGTTATGGAGATTGTTAGAACATGCATAAAAAACTGACTGGTCAACTTTCAGCCAGCCAGTCACTCACTCTCAATCCAACTACCTCACAAGGTTGTTGTTGTTTTAGGAGAAAACAGGAGCAGGAAGGCATATTAGGTATGTTCTCTGCCTTGAGTTATTTATAAAAATAATAAAGGCAGAATTAACAAAGGAATTAAGGAAGGAAGGAAGGGAGGGAGGAAGGAAGGAAGGAAATTGCCAAAATGTTCCCCAAATTTATAGCTGAGTGTATAGTTCTGAGTGTATGGCAATTGTACTGATTTGAAAGTGGTTTCTACAATTTCTGCTTGCAGTAGATTTCTACAGCCGTGTCAAACTGAGATCTCAGGAAACAAAATCACAAATGTAATATTAGCCACTTCCACTTCTCTTACAGCATATGAGTTAACACTCGGTTAAGAAGGGGCAGACAATACATTTTACAAATAAAGAAATAAATATAAACCATGAAATTGCTGTACAGTTTTTGTGGTATGGCAACCTAAGGCCTTATTACTCCACTTGCTTCAAGTGAAACAATAAAATACGACGTGTGCTGGAAGCTTCATCACAGAGGGCAAAATGAAACGCTACGCCTCACATTGTATTGTTTCACTTGAAACAAGTGGAGTAATGAGTTGAAATATGATGTGTCTTAAAGCTGTCAGCAAATATAGCACAAAATGAAAGCTATTTTGAAAATGTCTTGTTTTCCCAACAAGAATAATGTGTTGCTGAGAATGCTGTTTCTAGAAATAGGTCTGTATGCTCCCGACTATAGCAGCACCCAGTGGTCACTGCAGTATATTTGGTATACCTTTTCCCCTCCAGAAAATGCTTTCTTCGGTGCTGCAATATAGGACTTGCACTCCACAAAGCATTTCAACACCAAGATAAATTTCCCCCTCCTTCATTGGATGAACTAATTACTGAATGTCCTTCTTTAATACAGTTCCAGAATAGTTAGAAATGGATGGATGTTATTATATACAGAGACTTATAACCCAGCCATCTTTGAAATAGCTTTCGAACTTCATGTGCTTATCTCTTGTTCTCAGATTTCTTGGCTGGCAGGGTAGGATGGGGGTGAGGAGTGGGAATGATCTTGACATTTGGTATAAAAACAAAACAAATCCAGATTTGGAAAATGAACAGCCATGGTAGACTGAATTGCAGGGCTACCATGCTGTTGACGTTTCAGCCAAGCGTAGATTTAATTACAAAATGCAGATGGCAAGTCAGGTTTTCATTTAAGGAAACCCCAAGCTCAACAATGTTCATAAAATAACTGTAAAAGCAGGTAGATGGTTTTAAGTGAGGACTCATTCAAATTAATGCATTTGCCATAGTTGTAACAGGTAGAAAGGTATACAAGGGTCTCAGTTAAATATATTATAAATGAACAACTGACATTGTGGATTTGATAAAGATTTCAAACACATAAGGCCATTGATATAACAGCACGCAGGAGTGGACATTTCAGCGTTTTCAGTTAAAGATCATCTATGCCTACAGGCATTTTATTTAAGTGATAACCTGCCAAATAATACAACGCACTCAAATTCATGTACTCCTGCAGAAAGTCTAGGAGTCTGAACAACAGAAATTATATGGGGGGGGGGGGAAATCCCTGCTATTATGTAACTGAAGCTTAACTACCTTCAGTTAGATTAGTTCCATTTTTTTCCAGAAGCAAAGGCTGCACTAGGAGGCCATGCTTTGCACAGAAATGTTTGTGTATGTGTGTGTTTGTGTGTTTTAAATAAAGACTGCAATTAAAGGAGTCATGCCCAAGGGACAACAACAACAACGGCAAAATGTTGTCTTCCATATGCCTTGCTGATTGTGCCCCCACCACTACAAATTCTAACAAGCTGCTGTCCAGACAAATATTCAGAACAGGACAGGATCTGAGCAATCTGTTACCTTTCCAATATTTGATGTCCTGATCTATAAGTATTGCCCTGTTTCAGTTAAGATGGCATTTTGCTACCTCAATAGAGATTACAGAGAACTCTTGTTTCAAACAACTTCCCACAGTATTTGTCTTGAAAGAGATTTTCTTCAAAGGCTTTGAGCTATTCAGAGGTAAACACATCCACAAAATTATGTAATTTGAAACTTAAATGTAAACGATGGCAGCTATTTTAAAATAAAGTTAATGCAATATAATTACATTAGCAGCTATTTTACAAATTCCCACATGGTAAAATAATGTACTATTTTAACCAGGGGTGGGTTCTAACTTACCTTGCCACCAGTTCGCTGCCTCCAACGCCGCATGGCTGCCCTGCGTGGATGCGTGTGCGTTTCACACATGCATTTCGCACCTACGTTCCGCACATGCGCGCGCTTCACATTTGCATGCGCAATACAAAAAAAGTCCAAAAACAAGATAGCGATACATGCGCAGTGCCAGAAACTCTATAGAACCTGTCCAAACCTGTAGGAACCCATCTCTGATTTTAACTTCTGAGGTACTCCTATTCCATTTGTCATAAGAGCACAAGTAGGTGGGCAGTTTACAACTGCCTTGTAAAGAGAAGTGGTCAGTTTTGTAAATATCATTCCCAAGGATACCTATTCTTTGAAATAATCCTGTTTTTACAAACAGGAGAAAGAAGAATCCTATGTTACCAGAAAAGCATGCAGCTTCTTATATATCTAAACTGTTACATCCGATAAGCTATAAGTAGAGTAGGATGAAGAACTAGACATGGAATTTCAAGAGTGAAGAGCTTATCAAGAGTTGCTTCTTAAGACACACTTGGACATTAATGATGCAAAACATTATAGACAATACCAGATCGCAAAAAAGTGCAATTTTATTAATATACAGCATATCCAGTGGCTTAAAAGAATTTGACATTACAAAGCATTCACAGCAACCAGAAGACTAAATATCACTTCTAGAAGACAGGAAACAAGGGGACATTATTGAAGGAATGCAGAGAAACCGATCAGCTCAAACAACTAAGGCTTAAAGTGCACATAGACACACACACAAAGAGCAATGTGTATTTTATACTCATACACGGCAGGGTACGCTTTTATTTTGGCTGTGAAGAGTCTTACTCCTTCTGTATTTTGATCAAAAGCTACATAGCTTTCACACAAGTGAGACTTTTCTTATAAGGCCGCCTTGCAGGACTTCTTCTCCATGTCCATCCTGAGAACACGGTCTTCTTTCCTTGGCTCAAAGAACTCATAGAAGGCATGCGGAGGAAAATTGTCAAAACCTTCTCAAAACTGGAACCTTTTGGTGACCCGATGGTTATTTTCTCAATTAACATGTACTTGTAGGTACAACTGCTGCCCTCTTAACACACTCCCAAAGGAGTGTCCCTCCCACACCTTCCAATATACAATATTGCCAATCCTTATGGTCCTCCATAGGGAACTGGATAAACAGAATCACAGAGTGATCAAGGCACACCGCCATCTTAACTTCTTGTACTATTTTGAGATGTTCTAAAGAGCAATAGGTGCTAGATGGAGTGTAATGAATGACTGCACATCACAACTGCTATGTTACATTTGACCATTGGAAAAACCAGCTACATGACTGAGACATAGTTGCACTCATATTTCTCAATATAAAAGAGTTGTTTCCCAAAAGTTCTTAAATTTTAGTTTATGAAGCCTTAATATCTTCAATATTTGGGATTACTATATACTCTTCCTAAACTCAAGAAGAGGGATTTTTTTTGGCAACTCACCCATTTGTTCATAAGGCATTCTTTCTCTTTTGCCAGATAATTCGCTGTGATCCTTAGAACAGTAAATAATTTTACTAATTTGTATCCTAAATTAGATCAGTTCTGGAGAAAATCCACGACTGAGGCTGTGTTTTAGGTAGGTGAAAAACTGTTTCTATGACCTACAGGCCAGCACCAATTCCAGAAAAGAGTTAAAGTATTGCTTAATAGTTATCCTTTTGCCTGAATATTCTTTCAACAAAAATTCCAAGAAGCACTTATCAATACAGCTGAGTTTTCTTTGTTTCTTTCTTTGGAATAGCATCATACCCCACCCCATCCCTAACTTAATGCCCATTTAATTTTAGGGAAAAAAACTATGAATATGCTATGAACGTTGTTCCTTTTTGTAATTGGGGTAATGCTGTTATTTATATGGAGTTCTTGTATCATTCGGTAGGGAATTATTTGTTTGTATGCTTTTAAGTTTACTTCTAGGACAAGTATGTAAGCTGTTCAGAAAATAGCAATAGCACTTAGGCTTATATACTGCTTCACAGTTCTTTTACAATCCTCTCTAAGTGGTTTACAGAGGCAGCATATCACCCCCCAACAATCTGGGTCCTCATTTTACCCACCTCGGAAGGATGGAAGGCTGAGTCAACCTTGAGCCAGTGAGATTCAAACTGCCAAACTCCTGGCAGCCGACAGTCAGCAGAAATAGCCCGCAGTACTGCATTCTAACCACTGCGCCACCACGGCTCTTAATCCAGATGCAATCCGGATGCATCCACAGAACTATGCCAAAGTGCAGGTGAGGAGTCAGTGTTTAGAAGAGGAAAGGTAAGAGATTGGGAGGAGTCTGGTAATAATTTTTTAAATTGATCTATTTTATAAAAAGGCACCCATTTCCAGGGGCCGTAGAGGCATGAATAAAGTGAGCTGCAGCTCACACGGTTTTCTGCAAGAGTCATAATGGATTTGAGTGCATTTCAGTGCAGCATTGCAAATGCTGAGTCAAACTAGACTGTTTCAGCCTTCCTCCCCCCAATTCATTGAAATGGAAAGGATGGCCTGAAGCTCTGTAAGAGGATCCAGAAGATGACTATTCTTCCAAGTGGAATCGAAAAAGAGAATCGTGGCTCATTAGCTAATGCTCCCTTCCTCACAGAGAGGAAATCTTGAAAGTCACAGCTATACATTTTTGTGCCTCTGTCATTCCAAAAGTCTGTAGGAGTCGCAAGCTGTTCATTGGTTTTCTGTGCAATTCACTGCAGGTAGGGCTAGGTTCCTACCGGTTCGGCCCACTTCAGGCGAACCGGTAGCAGAGGCAGCCGGATGTCATCAAGAATTCTCTGTGCATGCGCAGAAGTTTCTGTGCATGCGCAGAAATGTCGTGCATACTCCCATTTCCGAACTGGTAGCAAAGGTAAGTGAAACCCACCACTGATTCACTTCCAAGGTTTGTTCGCCATCCTGATTGAAATTCATGATTTGGGGGACTCCAGGATCCTGGGAATGAAATAGAAATGCACAATTACGTGTGCAAGAGAATGCCAAAAGAGCAAATAAAATGAAAGCCTGTAAGAAAACTGATCCTGTTGTACTGTATGCGTTGCTTGTGGCAGTGCCAGAGATTGGCATAAGTAGATACTTGGCACAAAGCTCATATTTGTGAAAAATCCCAACCGCTGCCCCATTTTCTTTCCCTCTGCAAAGCTTATGTGTCTCTCATATTTCATACATGCTTCCTGTATTGTGAGACTTGTAATAGACCTTCAAATCAGAATAACATGTGAATTTACAGTAAATGTTGCTCCACTGAAAGGCAGAAACAGAAAACCAAATTCCTGGGAAGATAGATGGCTGGATAGATAGATAGATAGATAGATAGATAGATAGATAGATAGATAGATAGATAGATAGATAGATAGATAGATAGATAGGTAGATAAGGTAGGTAGGTAGGAAGGAAGGAAGGAAGGAAGGAAGGAAGGAAGGTAGGTGGATGGATGGATGGATGGATGGATGGATGGAGATATTGATTGATTGATTGATTGATTGATTAATTGACTGATAGACAGACACACACACACACACTTTAGATAGATGATGGATACATAGATGATACATAGAAATAAAGATAGACATACAGACATAAACTAAATTCTTCCTCTTCTCCATCCTGATGATCTAAGTTTGCAGCCATCTCAGAATAACTGAAATGGACAACATGACTATGCTTCTCACCTTCAAGGAGTTGGTATTCCTACTTTTTTTGTGTGCTTTCTGGGATGTCTTCCTTCCCATGCAAGATGCTTTCAAGAGTGCCAAGGTAACATTCTGATGGTGTAAGAGTATCCTGGAATGTACTACCCACAGGGTGACTTAGGTTGATCTTTGCATCAGCCAAAATCAGATTAGATTCCTTAATTTTAGCTGGGTGTATGCGTAAGATTCTAGGATCATCAATCATAATCTGGCATGAAAGGAGCAAATGTGACTTTATGCTTACAATGTGAAAAGTGGGTTTTTCAAATATTGCCGAACAACTGTTTAGAGTCCAAGCGCCATGCAATACCATTTTAAAGTACATAAGGATGGATGTAGACATGCGGGTGAAATTGCATGCATCAAAATGTGTGTGGTGGAGTTGGGAATTAGTGTGGGAGAGGCACATGAGTGGCGCTTGAATTTTCAGTTCTTTCCCCACCTTATCTTGGCAGCAAATAGACAGAATGTGAAGATCCATTCCATGGGTATAGTTGCTTCAGGAACTATTACCATCCCAAAAGTTCGAGAAGCAATACTAGTGTTTTGGGATTGTGCCAGTAGTGAAATCCATATTTTTTTACTACCAGTTTTGTGAGTGTGGCTTGGTGGGTGTGGTGTAGCTTGGTGGGCATGGCAGGGGAAGGATATTGCAAAATCCCCATTCCTACCCCACTCTGGGGCCAGCCAGAAGTGATATTTGCCAGTTCTCCAAACTACTCAAAATTTCCACTACCGGTTCTCCAGAACCTGTCAGAACCTACTGGATTTCACCCCTGTACTGGAGGATAAAACATACGATGAACGTTTGCAGGAACTGGGCACGGCTAGTCCAGTGAAGAGAAGGACCAGGGGAGACAGGATAAGCAATTTCCCAACATTTGAGGGGCTGCCCCAGAGAGGAGGAAGGGGGTCAAGCTATTCTCCAAAGCCCCTGAAGGCCAGACAAGGAATAATGGATGGA
>JANHFT010003885.1:63284-75841 GCA_032467955.1 Pseudoxenodon macrops
ATCCCCCTGACTGCCACTGCCCCCCCCCGGTCCAGAAAGGTTGGGGACCACTGCTTTAAAGGCAGTAATTAACATTTTGAATTTTACTTGGAAACAGACTGGCAATGAGTGCTGCAGGAATGTGACTTGACAGGAAGCAAGAGGGCCATTGTATGAGCATTCCAGACTTTGACAACTCTATTACAAAAATTGTATTTTTACAGTCAAGTTTAAAATGATTTACATTGAGTTTAAAGCAGTTGTTTGTACGTATGCATATTATTGCGATTAAAACAGAAAAAGTCATTTATAGGTAAAACATTACTATGTACAATTTTATATGCAATACCTAAGTCTGACCACAAGCGACAGAGTTCCAAGTTATCCAAGCCAAGAATTTTGAGCCTAGTAGAATAAGGATTTCTATTTTATGTACAGAAGAGTGAAAAACTTTTCTCGTAAAGTACTTCTGAACCCGCTCGATTATATTAATATCAGATATATAGTAAGGATTCCAAACAGTTGAACAGTACTCTAGATTGGTCTAAGTTTTATAAGCTCTAGTTAGTAATACAATGTTTTCAGAAAAGAAGCTTCATAAAATTAAGTTTACAACTCTTAGTGCTTTTTTAACAACACTGTTACAGTGAAATTAAAAGTCTTTTATGTATTTTTATTCTTTCCACACCCCTTTTTTCCCCTCTCTGTACTTTTTTCTGTATTTTTCTTAGTTTGTATTAGTTTTTTTTATCTTTGTACTTTTAAACTTCAATAGCAATTATTACTAAAGCTAAGGGTGCAACTGGCATACCAGCTGAAGCCGGACAAAGGCTCTCCTGGTTGGAGCTTCTACCTGTTCCTTGACCAAGAGCCAGGATTCCAGGTGGCTCCCAGATTGTGAACCTGCTCTTTCTGGGGAAGCACAACGAGAGATGAAGATCTCTTTTGTAAAACTCAGTTCCTGACTCGTTTCAATGCATTACATCAATTAATGGAAGTTTGCTCAATGAAAATAATAGCTTAGGCTATAATCACCTTATTCTTTCCTGTTACCTTTTCAGACATTTAGTTTCCATAATTACAATATTGTTGCAAGATATTCCTCCTATGACAATTACAAGTAATTAAAAGCGAACATAATTAGAAATTGATAACCTTTAGTAAGTATGTACCAAGATTGGGGGGGGGGGACCTTGATCTGAATAAATAGAGGCTAGGACAATTCAGGGAAGTAGCAAAGTTTTGATAAACTGGTACATTGGAAATGGAGTTTGATGTCATTAGACACAAATTATATGTCTACACTTCCAAACTACCTTATTTTTTCTTGCTTATATAATTTCCCACAAAATTGAAATAGGCTTTCTTCTGAACCATTCAAGTATGTAAGTACAGTATCTGCAATAACCACAACACATGGCCAACAAAGAAATCACCAGCTGGAGATACTGTTCTTTAAAGACATCTTTGCTTCTATAGGAAAGCAAATCTCTTTCACACATACTCACTGTATAGAACAGGTAGGTACATTTAACAAGCCTGGCCAGATAATAAGATTTTTAAAATATAACCTGAGCATCACATTTAGTACAGAGTGTGTGTGATATGGAAATTTCATATATCTATTTCTGTTACATTTTATTATACTATATGTTAATCTTGCTTCTGTACGTTTAAGAATAAACTTGTCTTTTCATTTTTCCCTTGCTTTATTCATAACCACCTATGGTTTTAGGAAAGGACAACTTAATTCCTTTTTGTCCTTTTGCCACTTAAGACACACCGAGATCAGGTCTCTCAGATAGAGCTCACCTAAGGTTGACCTCCATTTGATCTAAGAATGCATTGTTTGAATTTCTTCCTATTCGGTTCTCAAAGCTTGCCTATGAACTTAACCATGAGTAAACACTGGAAATATGCATTATTCTTTTTTACTGCTGACTTAGTCTCTTGACCAATGACACCCATCAAAATGTTCAATCTAGGAACAGTGCTATTGTTTCTATACTTTCTTCTCTTTGGTTTGCATTGTCCTGTAGGAAGTTCTAGAAATATTTCTTATTCTCTTGTAGAAGAATGAAATATTCTAGGAAATATTAAAAAGGCAGAATATTATACCTCCCTGGATGAGAAATGGAGAAACATGCCTTTTTTTGAGGCAGGAAGCAGACTCACTCTTAATAGCCCCCACCCTCCTCAATAGCCCACAGCAGATGTCAGCACTTAAAAGATAAAGAGATGGCTAGGTCTAATCATAAACAAATACTCTCACTCAAAACCCAACAAAGGTAGGACTAGCCCTCAGCCACAATAGGCATTGCCCAAATTCATTACATCACCCAGCAATTAATTAATTCAGACAACCTCAGCTGGACCTCCACATAGCCCCCTGGGAGTCTGACAACCAATAGGATACATTTCTTGCACAGGAACAGAAAGCTGAAGGGCAAGGTCCAAGAAAGAGTATAAATATATCTCTCTCTCCACTCCATGTGGTCAGCTACCCAGAATCACACGTGCTTGGTGGTTCTGCTTCATCATTACACCATCCTTCCAAGCAGTCTCCATGTTTCCAGTGTCTTTCTCCCCACTTGGAACTGAACCCAGATGGACATTTCTTCCAACAACAGAAAAGAAAAATATATAAATATAAAGAAATGACTTATCACTTCTTCACAGCAAGTTATAACAATTTTAGTAAGATATTACCTTGGCTTAAAATACAACAAATAATCTCTTCTTGCCATATCTTAACTCTTTATCTATATTTTTTTTAAAGCCTTATCATTCAGTCCATTTTGCATGTTATTGTATTTTATTTAAAACAAAATACAAAACTCCCAAAAAATTGAATAAAAGTTAAACACAAAATAAAAACAAAACAGACAGGGCATTAAGCAAAAAAGGTGCATTAAAAAAACAAACACATAAAACACATATTGTCCTCCCTAGTTGAATACTGATAAATATATTGCAACAATATTAATTTCCCATCCCTTGTGAAAAAGCCCTCCAATTTTTTAACTTCTAATGCTATTTGCAAATTATTAACTTGACATCTATCTACTATATTAATAACAAAATAATTAAAAGATACAACAACAACAACAAAAGAGTAAAAAAAAATTAAAGCCTCTCTTAACAAACCATTACTGTATACAATTTATCTTGGCTTCTTATCTATCCCAAATCAACCCAACAGTTAACACTAATTTGTCCTGGATCAAATATCCGTGTTTGTTTCTTAATACCATCTCTTATCAGCAAAAGTCTATTAAGGATTACTGGAGAAAACAATATATTGTTATCTCCAATAATCCTATAGATTTTAACCTTGATCAAATTAACCAGTTTTATAATCTGTTCTTTTACTTATAATAATCTTGATCTTTTCATATTTCTTCCCTTTTAGCAATCTTGATGCTTACTACCCTCAAATAATGTCCTAAAAGTTTATTTCTTTTTATTTTTTTGTTCCTTCTCATAAAATTCTTCCTAAATTTAACAAATCTCTTTTGTAAATTCCATGTAGGTTATCCAGATCACTCTTTTTCCTTGTGAGACATAAATTGGTTTCATTTTATATGCAGAGTAGCATCTCCTTCCACATCATTACCATAGCTCATCATTTTAAAATCTGTTTTCAAATCAATCTCAGTCCTATCTGATAAAGGTTGCTCATCTTTCTTACCATCTTCCAAACACAGTCTGTTTACAAGGACAGACATTTTTTAAAATGAACATGAGTCCATTGATAATAAATACCCTTTAATATGTCCAATACTACAGTATTTTGCTCCATTCTTTATTAGTAAGTCCAATTTAAGTGCTCTTCTCCATTCATTGTAATCTTTAATTCCTTCTAGTTCCCCCTGGTCAGAGGTGGGCTGCTGCCGGTTTGGACTGGTTCAGACGAACCGGTAGTTCTGACGAACAATTATCTGGAGATTTGTGGGCAATCCCAATTCGCTCCTTGTCTGGAAAGAAATCCAAACAGTCAGTCTATTTACTGGCTCTTCATTCTACTGCGATCATTGGCTCCACTCACTGTTCACCATTTCTTCCCTAGAAGAATAAGGGCATTTCCACATCTCGATTACTAATTTAAGTTTATAAAACAATTTGAAACTGATTGGTAATTATTTTCTTTGCTATTAGTCTTGGAACACAAGGAATATACTGAGATCAAATGAGCCCAGCAGCCTCCCTCCGACTTGACACGGGTGCAAAAACCTCACTTAATAACCACTCTGGCCCTCATGAATTATTATGGTCCTGGAAAAACAAAAATGTCCTTTCCTCATTCCAAGCACAAAATATAATAAATTACTACAATATTACTGGGATGTGAAAGTACATGAGGAATGATGGTTTGTTAAAAAGAAACATCCAAGCCATTATATCACCAGTACTGCATAGCAATTGAAAATGAAATGATACCATTAGGAATTTAAGTGCTCTCAAATCAGATCCAACCTATGGCAGTTGTAAACATGTCATCTCAACTGCTTCCAGTGATAATTTATTGCCCTTTCAAAGATATTTCAACTCCATAATTCTGGTCATTCACTTTATCTCTTCTAGTTTCCTTCAAACTTGCTAAGCATAATCTGTTTTTTCCTATGGCATCACCTCCCTAACATAAACAAGTTTTTTTCTTGCTAATCTTTATTTATTTATTCAATTCATTAAATTATACAGCCTTCTATTTGTTTGCCATTGACTTAACTATTATGATCTTGTTTGTCATGGAAATATCCTTCATGAACAATGTCTAAATTATTGTTACTTTCTCTTCTAGAATTAATCTCTTTACTTCTCTAGTCTAGTGTCCATCTGGCCTTGGAAATTATATTATAATTACTTATTCATCATCAATGGTAAATTCAGTAATCATTCTGTTTGACATTATCTCTGTATTCTTATTTAATTCAAGTTTTCTCTTCCCATGTTTACCTTCATAACACATTTGTTTTCTTTATAGTATTTTCATCTCCATTTTTATTCCAGTTCTCATCTCTTTCAGTCCTGCCATTTTTAGGACATTTTATGCTTCCGTGTCTCGTTATCTTCTTTATAATATACCATTTCTTCAAACTCATTTCTTTCAGTATCTTCTTACTCATTCTAAAATTTCCTTGGAAGTATATTTAGGTTTTTAGGCAGGCAGCAGTGTATTAACCATTAAGCAGGCTAAGCAGGTGCTTAGGGCACCCGGGCCAAAGGGGGCAACACAAAGTTGAGAAAGAAAAAAGAAGAAGAAGATTTTTTTAAAAATTGATAAAATTGAATCTTGGGGCACCAAGTTTTGTCAGTGCTTAGGGCACCAGTGAGCCTTAATCCGCCACTGCAGGCAGGCCTATTAATCCTAATATATTCCATTTCCTGGCATAATCTATGTGATCAAAGACCTTGTTGTAGTCACAATAACAGATTAGTAGGATTGGAAGTGACATTGGAGGTCTTCTAATCCAATCCTCTGCCAAGGACAGTCCCAGACAAATGACCATCCAGCTGCATGAGTCAGGCTGTTCCATTCCTTAATAGCTCTCACAGACAGGAAATTCCTCTTAATTTTAAATGTAGATCTCTCTTTTTAAAGCTTTTACTCATTAGTTCTTGTCCTACTCTCAGAGATAAGGGGAAAAAGGGCAAGGTGAACTTTATTCTTAGATTCTCTTACTCTTTCTGTTTTATCATTTCATGTTATCTGAGTGTTTTCTGGAACCTAACTGTCTAGTTGGCATATATTTATTTAGATGTACAAATAGTTCTCGCCTTACGAGCCCAATGAAATCCAGAATTTCCAACTTAAATCATTGGGATTTTAAATCAGTACTCTGTGTGACCGGACTTAATTTTATGACTAGTCATAAGTTGAAAACTACCTATATAGGCAGCCAGGTTCAAAGGCTGTAGCTGGCCTACAGAATTAAAGCAGCATTGAAAGAATATAATGTAAAACCATAAAGACACATATAGCATACTGAGGAGAAAAATTCACTTAAATACCAATGATCCATCCCCTAAGCATCATAAATCATTCTTCCTCTTGCTGATTAAAAATAGTTTTAGGGAGGAATGGCATTCCAGAGTGGCACCAAAGAAAGTGTGAGTCTAGGATCTCACTGTTTAACATCTCTCTCCAAGTATGGCTCTAATTTATAAAACCTTAAGCAAAAAATTATCTGTTTGAGGAATTAGAATAAAATACAGTAATGTGTACATTTGCTTCCATCCTCTTTTGAATTAAGGCATATATGCCAGTCTTTTCCAACTTTTATGCCATACGGATTGGTTCTATATTTGTTGACATAGAGTTCTTGTCAGTTTAATTGGCTATTCTGTAGCTTTAAACAATTCAGTGCCATTTTGTCTGTGACTGAAGTGTGACTGAAGCTTTGCCTGTGTTTTTATGGGTAATGTCCATGATTATTTTGGGACTTCAATCAAACTGTCATGGCCAACATCTTGACTTGTCACACGGACACCCAATTCCATTTATGAAGTCTGTCAGTATAGTCTCATTGTTTTCTTTTTTCTTTTACCTCACTTGCCTAAAAATTCTATTATTATCACCATCAGTATTTCTGTGATATCCTTGATCTTCAAAAAAAGCACTTTCTTTTCATGTTATTTGTTGACATTCTTGATTGAAATATCTTTCATCAACCTGTCTTACTTAATGTCAAATATCTGCATTCAGTTGTCATCATACATTCTTCTTGTTCCTCAAGGCTTTTAATCCTTTGTTCCTAGTTGTCAGGTTTGCTTGCTTTGAAATTCACTTCTATTTTTTTTATCTTAGAAATTTAAAGAGCATTTTTTCCCACAGACATCTCTTTCTTTAAATCCTCCAGTTTCTCTTTTGTATGAAAATAAATAAACATTCTGAATCTGTTATTTCTATTGATCATATATTCTAATCCTATGTTTTTCAAGTCAAATATTGCTGGCACCCTCCTGTTTAATTTTCTCATTCATTTGAATTAAGCTGTAATTCAATTCCCTATTAATATCAAGTTGCCAATTTTGCAACCAGGAAATTTTCCCCGTGGCCATGCATTCCTGAAGCTAAACAAACTGAACTTGGTGAAAGAGAAGGTACAAATTTCAGAAATTCAACTTTAAAATGCATTCCAGGTCTGATGTGAACTCATTCAGTCTTTGCAGATTCTTGCAACATTTTGCACAGCCAGTAGTTTTAGTGAATTAAAGTAGGATTGAACCTGAAAAAGAGTTTGTTTTCCTTCTTCTCTTCTACTGGGCACCAGCTTCCCTTCAAAGCACCATGTTGCTTGTTTGTTTGTTAAATAGCAGCTTATCTTGAAACAGAATTGCTCAAAAGGCAGCATGAGACATGAATTACTGCCAGTGGAATATTGACTTCCTACAAGCTCTGCATTGCAAAGCCAATCCTGTTTTTGCTCTTGTTTCCAATTATTGGGTGCAGAGCCAGAAAAAAAGTTGATATAGCTCTCAAAATGTGCCATTGTTATCAGATACTCCAGAATCTATTTCGAACTGCTACATAATTGGTTTGGGTAGCAGTTAATGTATTAGACTAGAGAGATCCAACTTCACAACCAACCCTAACCACTGAAACTCACAATGTGGTTTTGGACCCAGTTGTTCTCTCAATCTAATATACCTTGCTGTTAGGGAGATATCATGAAGGAAGAATTATAGGTAAGCTGCTTTGAGCTCAAAGGAAAGATGGAATATAAACCTAATAAATCCTGGGGAGTTGTACAAGGGGCTAGTGTACTAGAGAGATGGCTGCATTATTATTCACATTCCTTTGCTACCAATTCTTTTCTTAGCTTTGTTGTTACAGTGTTTAATTTAAAAAATAATAATACTGATGATAATTCTTTTAGATATCTATTGTTTTAGCTTTGTTGTCCATCATCCACAGTCACTTGTTCTGTGACTGTGTTGAGTCTAGATATTGGGCACAACATAGTGCGTACTGTGGAGTCATATAACATTCTGAAGCGTAAATCATGACTGGTTTATCAGACAAACTCTAACTGGGTTCATCAGACATACTAAGCCACTAAGAAACCACTTACATTTTCAAGAGAAGAGAAGAGTTAAGACAATCAACTTCAAGTAACAATAAACTTTTAATGGAGTTCTACAATTTTAGGTTCAAAATTTGGAGACCCTGGGCTGCAATTCTTACCTAGAAATGCAAGGTTTCTTGTCACTAAATATGTCTACTTAGAAGGCCACAAGATAACAGTTGTGAAACACATATAAAACAAAGAATAATCAATAGAACAGGGCTGACAGTGATAAAATTTATTAAATGCAAGGCACAGACTTTGTAGCAAGAGAGCAATAAAAGAAAGAAAAAAGAAAACCCCAAACATTGTAACTGGAAGAAAGATAAATATTAGGAATAAATAAATAAGGATTACGGAGTTACTTTCTTCTTCCATTTCATTTTAAAAGGTATAAATATCTTTTGTTCTTTCCTACCTATCCCACCTATATTCCAGGTACTACTTCTGATATATAAATAGTGTTGGTTATAGTAGTTTTCATGTTAGATATGCTTTGCACTTTTTAAAATGCATTGATACATTAAATTAGTAGAACGAGTCTTTTAAAATATTTGTATGCCTCTATAGCATACCTTAGAGGACGACTATCCATTTTTGCTATAATATATACGAAGAACTTTATGTCCTAGTATTTTTAACATAGTACTGAGATATAATTGGGCTATTTATTCATATATTTGTCTTGCCTTGGAGGATTTAAGGACAAAGTTTTAATTTAAAATTGGTATTTTACAGTTAGTTCCTTCAATAAGCAATGCCATGTCTTGGAACTTTGGAAGTGCACCTACTATGTTGCAGCACTGCCCTTTGCAATGAGATTTTCTCCAAGATCTGAATGGCCGCCACCCTGCTGGTATTTTGACAGTGTTTGAAGACACAGCTCTTCACCCCGGCCTTTGGTGGAGTGACTGAAGTCTCCTTTTAAGCTAGATTGTTTTTGTTTTCCTGGTTATGTTATTCTGCCATCTGTATCCATTTTTGTTCCTTATTGCTTTTATTGTCTTGTTTCATTTTTGAAATCATTTGTAAACTGCCCAGAGTTGCTGGGAGTTGGGCAGTATATTTAAAAGTTACTTATTTTCAAAGAACTCTGTTCAATCAAACCAAAGTCTAATTTATCTGATATTCTGATCCCATATTAGCCAATCAGATACCCATGAAAAGTCAACAAGCAAATTCATTCATTTTTATCTTTCTTTCTATCAATTGATCTTGTTAGAAAATAGGCATACTGGTTTTGTTTTTGAGAACAGCATATGCCAGGAACATAGTCAGGTACCATTTTCTACCCACAGGACATACATTTGCATATGCTATTGCAGTGATGGCTAACCTTTTCGCCATCGTGTGCCAAAAGCAGGGGGGGACATGGGGGGAGGTCTTGCGCACGCATGCCCACACCCATAATGCAATGCCCTCCCCCCACGCATGTGAGCACAACCACACCCCGCGCTGCCCCCACCATGCATGCATGCAGGCCTCACTCCAGTTGACCTGAAGTTCCTTTCTTAACTTCTAGTTGACCCATTGGGTCCATTTTTCGCCATCCACAGGCTCCGGAGGCTTTCCTGAAGCCTGGGGAGGACAAAAAACGGCCTCCCCACCCTCTGGAAGGGTGAAAATCAGCTGGCCACTACACGCATGCACGCTGGAGCTGACATAGGACAATGCCTCATGTGCCCTCAGGTGGCAAGCGTGCCATAGGTTTGCCATTACACTGCTATTGTAAATATATACAGTGTACGTATATATTTAAATGTGGTGGACAGGCATTCGGTAAACTAAGCATAATTTTCAAGAACAACCTCCCTCTAGGTCTGAAGAGAAAAGTTTTCAATCAGTGTGTGCTACCTACATGGTTAAAGAGAAGGACAAAAAGAACACATACTATACTCTAACAAAAAAAGCTGAAAGAAATATGACAAGGAAAAAAAAAGTCAATAAACTGTTACGGTCCTATATATACTTATCTAATGCAAATGTCATAGAAATATGTATATATTTAAAATACATTTATATGGCTACCTCTTTTCCCCTACTGTATTCTGTATAAATGAGTCCCGTATTTTATTATACTTGTCTATACAAAGTCTACATCTCTATCAATCGTCTCCTAAATGGCAAGTGAAATCAGATCTTCAATCCACTGAATAAATGAGATATACACTTATCTTCCCAGTTCTGCAATATCAGTGTTTTAGCCATAGGAAGGGCATGGAAATCTATTTACAATGTGTGGTTGTCAAATCCCATGTATTAGGTACTAAAAAGTTGTTCAAAAGACTTCTGAAAATGTTAGCTTTTGTGACACAATCATACGGTATTTATATAATCCATTGCTTTTTCCCGAAACTTGGTAAGAATAGGCCATTTTGAAACATATATTTTAAAGAAGCATTGTACCTATTATACCTCCAACAAAACGCTATTTTTTGCAGTCCTTTTCTATACAAATGTAACAGAGTCCAATAACGTAGCAGTTTATTTTACTCTCAGCATTCAGCAATGCTCTCACTTGTTATTGTTGGGCTAAGATAGTTTTGCAATTTTCACCCATCAGCTGGCTTCCACATTTGATCTGGTTTCAAACTGGGATACTCGCTGGTCTTCTCCCATTGAAGGCTACATTCCTTAGATGGCTTTGATGATTTGTTTGCTGCTTTTCTTGTCATCTAAGTGACACACTACCAAACTGAGATGGAGTCCATAAATTTTACAACACTAGCATCTCTCATCCTTGCATGCCAGCTGCGACTATTGGGAATTGTAGCTTAGCAACGATTGGCAGACTGTGTGCATGCTGCCTTCACAAGGGATGGACTGGAATAATAGGTCTGCCATACTTTGTTGTTATACAATTCTTTTTTGTTGTTTGAAATTCGGAAGTGCTCTTTAAAGTGCATTTTCTCTACTCTAAATAGTATATGTGTGTATACACACACACACACACACGTTTAATAAAATGAGACCTTTCCTTTGCACACTATACTTTTAACAGGAAGCCAGTTTTTTTAAAAAAGAGGAATGCTACAGTGCTTTAACCATAGGAAAATGATTAGATCAACATTAGACCAAAAATCAAGAAGCAAACAACACTCCAATCAAGGAACTACCAACTCAGACAAACAGTAAACAACAGTCCAATTGAGGAACCACCAAGACCACTCCAACCAACAGGGCAAGTCAGTAGTAGTATATAAAATGAGAACAAATCTCACCCAATCCTAGCACCTGCTAGCACTGATTATGTTACCTAGTTTGGTAATGAAACATCTGTAAAAAAAAATGACTAAGAGACCCTGAAGGATGCCACTTAGGAAAATAACTTCCCTGGCAAGAAAATTACCTATTTACAGTATCTATAGATATGTTTTATTGCCATTAAAGATTATAACAGTGAGGAGAGTTAACCCTTTCCTAACTGTAATCCCTTCCTCCTTGAAATCTACTCTCTTGCACTGAAATTTAAATTAAGGAGGAAAAAAATCTATGAAAACATGTTCTAAATTTAATTGCTGAGCCAGGAGTAATGTTTAGAGGAGTTCACAAGCTAAAGGAAGGGGAGGGTTACTGGCAATTAAGTTTAGGATTTTTTATTTTATTTCTGAATTCAGTTGATAAATGTCGATATGTCCCAATTATGGGGAAAGTATGCCTAATATTTTTCTTCCCAGCTGAGAATTTCTCATCCATGGCACTTTAATTGAAAGGAATGAGCTGGAGGTAAGGTACCCAACACTGAGAAATAGATTTAGATTTTTAAAAATCAGGAATACATACTTCATATGTATGCATCTTTCCTGTCAATACAGTCTTTTCTGATATCTGGTAATAGCATTGCACCATACTATTCCAGGTTGTTTTGACATTTGCTTTATTTATAGCAGAGTTTTGCAATACACAGCCATATGTTGCTTCCAGACCCTTTGTGCTGGCCTCTAAGCCTCTATCAGCAAAATTCAGCAATAAGCTGTTTAAAAAAAATGAGAGCATCGTTTCTTTCCATATTTGAGGAAAAATGAAAGTGAGGACATCAGTTTTCCAAAACCATTATTGCATTAATGAAACATTTTAGAAATTAAAAAAAATTGAAGCTGAAACTCCTGCCCCCATTCTTCTCATAGTGTTGTTGTTCTCCCATTGTAGTTTTCATCAAGCAATACATTTTTAATTGCAATATCTACAAAATACCTGCATCTCTTTCAAATAAGCATGGTGATATTTGCATTTTGTAAATTTATTCCTTTTAAGATGATTCTCAATATGGAACTTCGGTTTTTTCCTTACATGCTGAGCTGATGTTTTAATCAAGTTTCTTTTCCTAGCCAGACACCAGCAATTTATACTCCAGGTATCATCTTTAAATAATAAAGTCCATTTAACATTTAGCAATAGCACTTAGACTTATATTCCGCTTCACAGTGCTTTCCAGCCCTCTCTAAGTGGTTTACAGAGTCAGCCTATTGCCCCCAACAATCTGGGTCCTCATTTTACCCACCTCGGAAG
>JANHFT010003885.1:75941-86207 GCA_032467955.1 Pseudoxenodon macrops
TTACATTCTTGGTAGTATGCCAAATAAGCCACGCCCACAGAACCAGTTGTTAAAAAATTTGAATCCCACCACTGGTTCTATCTCTACACAATATAAAAGAACAGATCTTGAGTTGTATTTTGATGAACTAATTCTGCAGGAATAGTCTAGAACATATATTACAATATTGCTTTTGTCATTTGCTTCTTCTCCCTCTATCAGGGCATCTCTGATATATAAATATGATTGAGAAAGGATTTTTTTTTCCTGATTTCCATGAGTCAGTTGTTGATTCTTGGCAACTGCAGTTTCCTAGTCCCTGCAGTTTTCTTGGCAGGGACTTTCCGAAGTGGTTTGCCATTGCTGTACCTCCTTCCTAGGACTCAGAGGGAGTGACTTAAGGACACCCATCTAACTTCATATCTAATCGGGACTAGAACTCATGGTCTCCTGATGTCCACCTGAAGCCCAGAGATGAAACAGTGAGATCCAATTGATTCCAGTCCTTTATTCCCTTACACCTAATAGATAGAATCTTGCCAAACTAAAGCTATACCTCCCTAAGCTATAATATAGCCCCGAGGGATTCTAGGATGTGGTTACTCTGAACCTCTTTCCCCTTCCCTCTTCCAGTTTGGGACTCTGCAGTCTCTTGATCTGTCTCTTGGGAAAGTTCTCAGTCGGAAAAATCCTTCCCTTCTGCTGTTGCAGGTGCACTTTCCAACACATCCGGTTTCTAACTTGATGCCTTAATCACTACACTAAACTGGGTCTCTGAGGAAGGATTAGAGGAAGAAAATAGTTATTTGTCAGCAGGTTTACAATTCTTGCATTACATTAAAAAAAACAACCTAGCATTTAGATAGAGAAAGCAATTTGCTGGATCATATTGCTTTGGGAGAGATATTTGTCAGTGGGAAGGTTTAAGGTGAAACAGGAACCTACAGGCTAGTAGAAAGACGGCATGCCTGAAATCAATTAGTGAAGTAGTCTGCATGTCAATTAAGAGCTTTTCTTACTTTGTTCTTGCAGGGAGGTGGAATGAGAGATTTCAGAGTAGGTCTCACCACAGCAACAGAGTTTATATGTTCAAGCCGGATGATTAATTAACAATTTTAAGCCTGCCTTTAAGGATCACCTGGTTTTGTCTCAAGAAATTCAGATAGATTTCTATATTAGGCTGCAAATATAGAAGAGCAACATTTCATTATTTTAAAAATGGCCCTTCTGGGCCCAGACTAAAGATCTTGTATGATCCAGCCATCTGCCTCCCACCAACTACCTCTGGGAAACATTCACTCAAATAAATATACCTCGAAAATAACAACTGCAGGCTCTAACAAACCATGAAGTTGTGAGTGAGGCAAACTTTGAATGAGAAGCCATATGCATGCAATTTATTCTGTTTATATTGTAGCTATAAAGATAATGCACTGGAAGTAGAAGCCATATGCATGCAATATGCCATCCACATTATAACTAGAACTACGGTATTGTCAGTAGAGAGGTATAAATTGTCCACAACTCAGTGACTGAGCAGGCTTGAAATATGATCTTGCAAATAACCTTCACCTTTTGAGACTCGTGCAAAAGGCTTTTCTCCGTGGCCCCAATCCTATATTCAATATTTTGCACTAGGGTATGGAGAACGGATTTTCATGCCAGCTCCACTCTTATAGGATTCCTTACCAAGAAAAAATATGGCCATGTTTGACCCCCTCAGGTCTGGTATAGATGAATGAAGGACTGATTGTATAATCTGGACTCAGATATTTGAAGAGTGAAAAGAAAAGAAAAAAGAAAAGAAAGAATAGGAAAAGGGAAGAGGCTATTTCTTGCAAGGCCAGAAATGTAGGCAGGAAATAGACATTGGCAATTGTTGATAAAAAGGAAGGAAAACTGTACTACCTGCAAAATGTGGGTGAGACGAGAGAATACAACCATGAACACTTGTTGGCACCTGTCTGAATACTTTGGGGTGTGTCAGGCCCACAAGAATAGAAGGAAACAAATGCCAGTGTGATAGACACTTATTCATCCAAATTTGCATATTGAGGCGTGTCACATTAGTCCTTGAAATTTTGATGTAAATAACCTTTCTAGAATATGTAGCCCAGTTCAATTTGCTTGTAAGTATCCAGGATGTGATTGGAAAGGGAAGAAGGTAGAGTATCAACTAGATGGTACCTACAGATCTTCCTCAAGTGTTTATTCCAGATTTTCAATGGCAGTTACCGTATTCTCCTGATGCTTCAGAAGGAACAAGATATAGTACAAGAGGCACTTGTGGCTTCTCTCTCTTCTGTCTTTGACTTTCTCCAAAGAGAGAACATTGATCACGGACAGCCATGCTTCTAAATTTATTTATTTGTAGCCATTTATTTCAGTTTCCTGTGGCACAGTTCAAAAGAAATGATTCCAATCATTTATGAGTTTTCTTACACTGTAACAGTCCATCACCCCATACTGAAAGGGTGTAGCTATGGCAACAGCAGAGGCAAAGATAGATAGATGACTACTTGGTGTTAATTACATCACAGGATAACTGACTACATCAATAGAGCTAATCATCTCATCCAAACTGGGCTTGCTGGATGTGCCAGGGAAAAAAGGGGGGTGGGGGCAGATATCCTTAGCATTACTGCCATTTGCTTTTTCTATAACCTTCTATTCCCCTTTGCGTACTTGCAAATTCTTTCTTCTTGCATAATTCTCTGACTTGGCCTATCAATTTTTACCTTTCTATCTAGAAACAGACATGTAGATAAATAGAAATGTGGGTTTTAAATAGCAACCCAAAGGTTGAACGTAGCATCCATTGTCACAAGGGCCATCTTTTATCTGCTTGCTCAGATTCCTTTTTACCCTCGCAGTGCAAAGTAACAGCATAGATACACATAAGTGCTGGAGAATCTTACTCAGCAGGTCACCCACTCCCACGTGCTTGGGAAAAAAACATACTTTGGGGGGAGACCCAGATCGTTCAAAGCAGGCAGGCTAAGTGGCTCTTGGGGCAGGGAATGCTTCTTCAAAAGGCAGGAACATTTGATATACCCTACCTGTAGCCTTTGCTACCTTTAATTTTTCCCTTGAATTACTACCTGCCAGTCTCAAAAGGTGCTTTTTCAAAAGGCAGCTGGACTGTTTTTTTCCTTGAGGAAGAAGAACAAAATGTTTTGCTTCTTATCCAAGAAGCTTCATCAGTTGTGATAATGGGGTGAGGATGGAAACATAAGGAGTGACAACTGAGACTGGATGGTGGGGAGATGGAAGGATAGGTTCTAACCAGATGATGGGAGTAGGTGAATGGAAAGATTGTATTTCTTTGTAGTCATCTGGTCATTGGTACTCTCCTGAGAGCTCTTGAGGCCACTAGGGAGTTTATCTTTGCCCTCAGGATCGTCTGAATCCTGTGCAGTCGGTTGTGGAATGTTCTTGGAACTGTTGCAATGGCCGCATTGTAAACTGTAGTGGTGTCTTATTCCTTCCCCTCTGTTGAGTGAGGGCTGCTCAATGAAGAAGTGGGTTCTGAATCTTCTTACCGCCGGTTCGCTCAGGGTAGCGCCTTGAGCGTGAGCACCTTGAGCACACACACACGCCAACCCAAAAATAGCTTCTGCGTGTGCACAGAAGCAAAAATTAGTTTCTGCGTATGCGCAGAAGCAAAATCCAAGATGGTGGTGCCCACAGAGACACTGACAGAACTGGCTCTGTGACATCATCGTGGAGTTACTACCAGTTCTATAGAACCGGATAGAACCGGTAGGAGCCCATCTCTGGCTCAATGTTAACGTAAATGACCTCTTTTATCCCTCTTCCAAACCAATGATCCTCTCTATCCAAAATGTGGTTTGAGCCCACTGTCCAAAAAAGTAGGACATTGGACTTTGATTCTGAGATCCAACCTAGATACACCACAAATTAAAGGTCAACATTTCCTTGGACTGTTCAAATGTATAGTAATACAATACATGTCATTTAGGGTATTTTGTGGATATTGCTTTTGTTCTCAGCTTTCCCCAGGTCAGATCTGCTGATCTGTTAAGTTCCCTGTTAAGTCATTTTAAGCACTTTTATAGACTTTAAGCACCATATAGATTTGGTAGCTATCATATACTTCATAAGGCACACAGATACAGATAAACAGTACAAATCAAAATATTTGAAACAGGCTACAGTGATTCGATTTTTAAAATATGGGAAGAATTTGTACACTCTCTTCAGATACAGATCAGGAGTGAAATGGTACCGGTTTGGGCATTTTTACTACCAGTTGGTAATAAAAAATGTTACCGTTCGCCAGAACCAGTAGTAAAAAAATGCTTTAAAAGTTTTTTAAAAGTTCTGATGATCATCTGTGTGACAATCAGCTGTCTCGGGCAATCTTGGGAACTTTTTTGAAAACTTTTTTTAGCATTTTTTTACTACTGATCAGCTGTGTGACAATCAGCTGTGCCTGATTGTCTGTGAGGTTCCTGCTTGTTGCAGGAGGCATTTTTTATGAAGCCCAGCTGTTTTTGCATTGTGTGTGAGTCAGTTGTGTAGCTTTTGTGTTATTTTTGTGTAAAGTTTGATGGTTGGTTTTTGAGCTCTCTGTGACTCTGTGAGGTTCTTGCTTGTTGCAGGAGCCATTTTGTAAGAAGTCCAGCTGCTTTTGAATTGTGTGTGAGTCAGTTGTGTAGCTTTTGTGTTATTTTTGTGTAAGGTATGATGGTTGGTTTTTGAGCTCTCTCTGACTCTGTGAGGCTCTTGTTTGTTGCAGGGGACATTTTGTGTGAAGTCCAGCTGCTTTTATGTTGTGTGTGAGTCAGTTGTGCAGCCATGCCCGCCCAGTCACATGGCCACCAAGACACGCCCACAAAACCAGTAGGAATTTTTTTTGAATTTCACCACTGGTACAGATGATATCCAGGCTATCACTCTAATCAGAATTTTCAGATTAGGAGAAAACAAAGTCCATGTGTGATGTTTGGCTATCTGATATGTGCAGCAGACTCCTCCAGCTTAGATCTGGTAGTCCTAAAAATGTGACCATCTATTTTATTCTCTTGAATAATATAACATCCTTACTCTAGAACTTTGTAAGAACTAAAAATATTTTTCAGTGCTAGCAGAAATCAGAACAAAACAGAATACACCCCCACTGCCACCCAAGATCTCAAAAATATTCAGAGAGAGGACATCTTAAAACAGCAGATGTCAGCTGTGATGATTCACTGGTCAAGTGTAAAAAAGGAAAAATTTAAAAAAAATAGTGCAAGCAGTTATAATTTGCAACAAATATCTGTATGAATGATGTAAAGAGATAAGCACTGACACAGAAAAAGGACAAGGAAAGGTGGCGTGAAAATATTAATAAGTAGCTTACACGCATAAATTCAGATGAGAAGTTATGAACCCAAGTGAGAAATGTACATTATATTACTGCATGTAGTCAAATCATATTCTACCTTGGAACACAAACCACACAGGTGTTCTAAGCAGATTGAAAGAGCATTGGTCTTGTGGTGGGATTGGGATTGAGGGAGTATGGCCCTTCTGCTCCTGATAGACCACTCTATAGTAGTCAATAACAGTGATCAGGGTAGCCTTCTGGACCTCCTGCAAAAACTGAGGAATGGCAACATGACTGCTCCTTCCTGAGTGAACAGGCTATTCATTTCGTACAAGAAAGAGAAGTGAAGTCAAATCCTTGTTAGTCATTCCAAAGAATTTGTCTTTTTTCTTCTTTCTGATTTATATCTAAATGAAACCATGAAGTAGATCTATAATGGTGAACCTATGGCATGCGTGCCGGAAGTGGCACATAAAGCACGCCGAAGACCAGCTGGCTGGTGCACATGTGTGCACCAGAAACCAGAAGATCATCTTCCCTGCACACGCATGCACACCGGGCAGCTGCTCTTCCGGGTTCTGGCAGTGCTCACACTCCCGTTTCAGCACTTGGTGCTGAAAAGATTCGCCAACACTGGAGTAGCTCATCTGTCAGTTTTTGATAAGATTTCACCAATATGCTGGTGATCCAGTCATACTGCTGTACTCCCTGCCAAGCAGGAGATGCTATAGAGTGGCTGACCTGGTATTCTCTTATGATCTGGATAGAGCAAAACAAACTCAAATTTAATCCAGTGGTGAAATCCAAAATTTTCTACTACCGGTTCTGTAGGAGTGGTGTGGCGGCCATGGTGTGGCTTAGTGGGCATGGCTTGGTGGCCGTGGCAGGGGAAGGATACTGCAAAATCGCCATTCCCATCCAACTCTGGAGCCAGTCAGAGGTATTGGTATTTGCCAGTTCTCCGAACTACTCGAAATTTCCGCTACCAGTTCTCTAGAACCTGTCAGAACCTGCTGGATTTAATCCCAGTAAAATAGATTAGCTGTTTATTCTAAAAGCACCTGGAAGCAACAGTTCATCTTTGTTCTCAAGGATAGTGATAGCAGCAGTTCCTTGCTTTCCCAAAGGAACTGGTCCAGAATCTGGAGATCAATTTGAATTCATGGCTGTTGCTGGAAAAAGTTGCACCATGTGCTGTGACAACTGTCACTCATTGTTTCACACTGTAATTACTTGGGAGGACCTACTTAGAAAAGTGCAGCTACCTGACTGCTGATGAAGCTGGTCCTACTTTAACCGTTATTACAGACATAGTCTGAAAACTGCATTGGCTAACTGCATTGGCTATTTATAATTTATAATGCTCTTCTTGACTCTGATCTGAAGTTTGTATTATCTGATCTGGTTTAAATTGAATCTTTCCTTCCTACAACGTGCTATGTGGCTCAAGGTTTGTTGCTGATTCTCTTTTTGCAGATTTTTTTTTTGGGGGGACACACACAAAACCAAGGCATTCTTTCTTCATAACTTTTCCAAGGCTTCCACTTGATATTGATGTAAGAAAAGTCCCCTTCTTACTATCAGCAGAAGAGCATTTTACCAAGTGCTTGATGGATAGGTTGAAAAGAATACTGCTTATTTTGTCCTGGGTGTGTATGTGGTGTAACAGCTTCATGCCACTAGGTCTTAAATGAGTAATTTATGTTGATTTTATAGTTAGGACATTTTAATGTTTTATTATATGAATGAGTGTTGGGGCAATAAATAAAATAAATAGAATAACAGTTCTATTTTCGTGTGGTACAATTAAAATAAATGTGTGTGTGTGTGTGTATATATATTTATATTCTAGGAATCCCTTCCAGGCAGACAGAAACTGGACAATTTATCCCAAAAGAGATGACTATGTTGTATAAACAAGCTCATTAAAAAAATCTCATTAAGCATCTCAATACTTTTTTTAAAACAAGAAATTAATAAACAAATCCTCAGACTGCTCTTGTAGTTTAGTTGTCTTCCCACCACCCAACCTTTATTCTTTTTTCTGCTACAAACTCTAGGATATTCTTCAAAAGCCATACAATTGGCCAGTGGTGGGATTCAAATTTTTTACTACCGGTTTTGTGGGTGTGGCTTGGTGGGCGTGTTGTGGCATGGTGAGCATGGCTTGGTGGGTGTGGCAGGGAAAGGATACTACAAAATCCCCATTTCCTCCTGATCAGTGGGACTTGGGAGGCAGAGAATAGATGGGGTCAGGGGCAGTTAGAAGTGGTATTTACCAGTTCTCCAAACTACTCAAAAATTCTGCTACCTGTTCTTCGAACTGGTTTAGAACCTGCTGAAACCCACCTCTGCAATTGGCCATTTCTCCATTTTTCTCAGTCAATTCTTTGCATTCCAGAATTAACCATTACTTTTGCCACTAAATTTCTCTTTGCTTTGATGCGCCGATTCTGTTAAAAAATAAATAATCATGATCTTGCTTGGTCTAGAGACTCAGCTGCAGAAAATACAATTTGTTTGATTTTGTGTATGCTATGAATGCAACCATTGTGGTTTATTTGATAAATTGTGGTTAATTAGATTATGGCTCATCATAAAATGTGAACAGATTAAAACATCTGCCTAGTTTAAAAGTCTTGCTCTAGCAATAGCTAGACCTCATCTCTGAAAATTCAGACAGCAGGAAATAGTTCTTCTCTCTTAGTGCTTATTTCCAGCACTATTCCCAAAATTTATTCAGAATTAAATTTTACCACTATACAGACGTTTCAGTCAACTCTCAGGGCAAATGGTCATTAATGCATCTATGGTGTGGCAATGGAGTTGTGGTGGCGCACTGAATGCAGTATTGCAGGCTAACTCTGCTCATTGCCAGGAGTTCAATCCCGACTGGCTCAGCCTCCCATCCTTCCAAGGTAGATAAAATGAGGACAATATTGTTGGGGTTGTTGTTGGGGGCAATATGCTGACTCCGTAAACCACTTAGAGAGGGCTGTAAAGCACTGTGAAGCAGTATATAAGTCTTAAGTGCTAAGTGCTATCCTGTTACAAAGGCATTGAATCTAATGATCCCTGCACAGGGGTGGGTTCTAACTTACCTCGCTGCCGGTTCGCTGCCTCCCGCGCCGTGTGGGCGCGCGCATGCGCAGTAGGAAAAAAACCTGATATTTTTTTTAAAGGCCCAAAACAAGATGGCGACACATGTGCAATGCCGGAAACTCGGGTTCTGCACATGCATAGAAGAAAACAAAACCTGAAAAACTTTCAAAAAAAATTTCCCCCCCAAAATAAATAATTTAAAAAAAGATGGCGGCACCCATGGAGCAGAACTGGCTCTTTGACGTCACCAGCAGTCTACTACATACTTGGTAGAACCGGTCCGAACTGATAGGAACCCACCTCTGTCCCTGCCATATCTTGTAGTGTTCAGCTGAAGACATTTTCTCTCTTTTTCTCTTTCCCAATGCTAAGAAACGCACATTTTTCTCAAATAATGTGTTTCACTAAATAAAGATGATTGCTCTCAGTAGGGACACATGGTCCCATAATATTAAGATATGCCATTTTTTTTCTTTATTGTAAAGTGATTTATTAGTGATACTTTTCTTTTTCCCCAGCCTGAGAGCAAGGTTTATGTATTTTTTTTATTTGCCAGTCTGTAAGAATAATTCCATTCAATAATTCAAGAGGCCATTTCTTCTATCCAACTCCCATTGCATTTATTTCAGCCTCACAGAGACAGCACACTCACCAATCCCTAAAGACTAAAACCTAAACTCAGGAGCTGCGCTGCCAAGGAATACAAATACCTAAAATGATTTAAAAACTGAGTACAGGTAGTCCTTGACTTATATCAGTTCATTTAGCAACTGTTTGAAGTTACAAGGGCACTGAAAAAAGTGACTTATAACCGTTTTTCACACTTACAACCATGGTCCCTATGGTCACATGATCAAAATTCAGATCCTGAGCAACTGGCTCATATTTAGGACGGTTTAAATGTCCCAAGGTCATGTGATCCCCTTTTGCAACCTTTTGGCAAGCAAAGTCAAAGGGGAAGCCAGATTCACTTAGCAACCATGTTACTAACTTAACGTAGCGATTCATTTAACAAAAGTGGCCAGAAAAGTTGCAAAATGGAGCACAAAATTCACTTAACAAATGTCTCACTTAGCAACAGGAATGTTAGGCACAATTGTGATTGTAAGTTGAGGACTACTTATGTTATATTTCACTCAATTGTATAAGTCATAGCATGAAGGGGAAGAGGACCGTTGGAAGAAATATAATTTTATTTGCAGGATCAAATCTGAGTCAGTCAACCGAAACAAAAGTTTATTCTTCCAAACTTCCAGACTTATGTTGAAGTGGAGTCCTTCCTCAGGGCTCCAGCACAGGGGTGGGTTCTAATTTACCTTGTCGGCGGTTCGCTGCCTCCCGCGCTGCGTGGGCACGCCTTGCACGCAGTAGAAAAAAGCCCCAAAAAATTCAACAAAAAAAGGCCGAAAACAAGATGGCGACACATGCGCAGTGCCGGAAACTCAGTTTCTGCGCATGCGCAGAAGAAGAAAAAATCCGGGAATTGTTTTTTTAATTTCCCAAAAAAGATGTCGGCGCCCACAGAGCAACAGAACCGGCTCCGTGATGTCACCCAGCGGCCTACTACCTATTTGGTAGAACCGGTCCGAACCGATAGGAACCCACTTCTGCTCCAGCATGAGTTTGAAAGCTTGGAAGAACAAACATTTGGTCCCCGTGACCAATTCAGATTTGATCCTGCAATATTATCAATGACTGAGGGGTGGAAACCTGCAAGTCTTCAGATTTGGTTTTCCACGGATGTGCCAACATGTCTCGCTCAATAAATTGGAACTTTGAGGAGTGCTTTGCCTTGGAGTCTGATTTGATCAGGGATGATATTTGGAATGCTGACATTTTGTCACCTTCAT
>JANHFT010003885.1:89846-106370 GCA_032467955.1 Pseudoxenodon macrops
TCTGAGGTGGGTGTGGCCTTCACGTGACGCATCCAACCCAGCACTGTAACAATTTGCAAAATGTTCTGTTTAATTCCTCTTTCCATCCATTTTCCTGTCCCTCTTACAATTTAGTTAGCATTCAGTCATACTGATTGCTTTGTTTCTCCCCATAGAGAGAAAGGATGATTTATAAATATATCATTGAGTTTAGAGGGGGGGAGATATTCTAAAAATAGAAGTTTCTTCTTAGTTTACTAATATATCCTATTTAAGTGTGGACTAGATTGGATATTGTCACATAATCAACAAGGGTTTGAGTGGAAAGTAAATAATGACATCCCTACACAAATCAAATCCGAATTATCAGTGATTATAGATTTACGGAGAAATGCCAAATACTGAATCTGGGATCATCTGCATGCAGGGCCTGCACTCAGCTCCTAAATTGTCCTGTCTCTCATTTGTCTTATAATTCCTCCCCTGGGGACTGTCCTTGACTTCTCCCATTTGATAGACATACAGGAATGACTCTGCTTTATGTACTGGAGACTTGCTGGAATGTACAGTAAAAACATCCAGGTGGAATAGATCAGACCCGCGGTTCGACTTGCTAGGAAAACAATTTTTATATTTCAGATATTTTAGCAACTAAGGCATGTATTACTAGATAACCTATTGCGAGTACTGTTAATTAAAGTTATCTGCTAATAAATGTATTTGTCCTAAAAGATGAGTACCAGCTTCCTTTCTGGAACTCGTCCATACTCTATGCGTCGTTTCTTGGACCAGGAAAACGGGCAGCGAAAAAGCTGAGGAATTTTCCAAGTGGAAACGTCCTTCGCCCATCACCTATTGATACTTGCCGCTACCCTTGCCCGGCATCCCTGTTTGGATTCCCACTAGGGGGCGCATCCTTCCATTTTTCTCCCGTTTCAAAGCTCGCCTTCCCACAATGCACCGCGCATCGGTTATTATACAGTAGTCCTTGTTTGCACTCTGGAAGTGGGAACAATGCTGCAGGCGGCTGCAGGCGGCGACTCGGTTCGTCCGGCCAACCTTTTCTCCCTCTCTCTCTCCTCTCCTCATCGGGGAGCTCTGCGTAAAAGTTGCTTCTCTTCCCCCGCGCTAAATGCTTAGGTAAGAGCGGAGGAGAATTTGCTTCGGTTGCATTTGCTGGCTTTATTTTTTCTGGACTGAGCGGGCAGTGGGGCACCAGGCGGAGACCGCTAGATATGGCTTCTTCTTCTGCTGCTGGTGCTGGTGCTGGTTGGGCAGATTCGGATAGCCGGAGGGAAGCTTTTCCGATCCGAATCTTTGTATTGGGTTTTGCACGGGAGGAGCTTCTCCCCTCCGTCGTGCCAGGGGAATTGCTCCGCGTGCTTTCCGAGGCTAGGAAGGAAGGAAGGAAGGAAGAAGCTGCGGTGTCAGGCGTTGCGAAAGGGGTGTGGGGGGGATGTGTGTGTGTATGTGTGTGTGTGGGGGGGATCCGGGTGACTGATTGTTCTCCCTAGAGTTGAGCGTTTTCTTTTCCGGAGTTCGGTGAAGTGTTGAGGGTGGTGGGAGGCATCGGGCGTCGGCTGGAAGCGCCGAGGGTAGATGGAAGGATGTGGCCGGATATGCTTGCCTCCTTTATACAGTGTATGTTCCATCCGTGCGGTTTTCCCTTGGAAGCGTCTCTCGTACAAAACTCTACTCTTGATATGTTTTTGGGTCTTAATGCAAAAGCGCATACAACGCTGCCTCAAAGGATGTATCTTGTGTGGCATAACTCCCACCCCACTCACAACTCTCCCTTTTACCGCTTCAAAGACCTTTTGTGCAGGAGACTTTTAAGATTTATGTTGTCTGGTGGGTGGGTGGTGGGGCTGCTTCGAGGATCTAGTCCGCGGATTCAGGCGACCCCATCCTGAAGCGCCCCGTCTCTCTTTTTCTCCTTGGCATAAAGTGAATCCAGGGTCTTCCTGATTTTCTGTTCAGGATTTGAATGGCTTTTAAACTTTTCTCCCAGCACGGGCAAAGGGGAAGAGGCGTTTTGTTCAGCATCCATGAGATCATGGTATGAACTTGCTTAAGGTATGACTCTATTGAGTCAACCTCTACTCCTGGCGAATCCATGACTAAGTGTGCCTAGTCTAATTAGACTTCACCGTTGGGTTGTTTCTTTACTCCGGAGTCAGGTTATTTATTACATTTATATTGATTTATATAATTTATTATTATTTACTCCTTTGGGTTCAACTTGGAGCAGTAGTAATTCTTTTTCGCTAACTTATTTCCCCCTCCAACCAAGTGGACTTTTTGGGAAAATTCAAAGCCAGAGAAATCAAACCTGGCACTTTCTGTATTTAAAACTGCTGCTGCGATTGTTGTTGTTACTATTGATTTAATCATCACTCGATTCACAACCTGAGACTGGTAAAAACTTAACAGTTCAAGACCTTAGAGCTATTACGTTAGCATCTGAGTATGTAGGCAGTTCCGAGTAGGGTATTATTATTATTATTATTATTAGAGAATATCATGCCAGACACCAAGAAGAGCTAGAAATCATTTCAGAATTACAGAAAACTAACTCTGAGAAGCGTCATCCTAAATGATTGTGTCATATATTTTATAGCTTACCAAATATAAAGAAAATGCTGTTTGTCTTTCAAACCTCCGAATTTATTTCTGCATTGTCCTTCTGCTATAGGAGATGTGGGGAAGGGGGTTCTGTTGACTAACATTGTGGTAATCTTCATAATCACACTGGAGTCTGGTGCATGCTTTTGAAAGTGTATAGTAGAAAATAATGTAAATATATCAGATTTGTTTTGTGTTATTTTTCTGAGGACTTTAAATCATGATCTCATTTGCTCCCTCAAACTACTCAGTGGCTGGGTTTGTAGAACACCCTTGCTTGCTGAATCAATCCATTCATGGGGGTTTCAAAAAAGCCTTGCCTTACAAACCAATCAAACGGAATGCATTCATATAGTGTGTTAAAGCTGTGGTGGAAAACTCACCCCAATCAACATTTGGAGGGGATTCAACAATTGTTTTATTTTTCTACAGTCAATAGATTACAGTGAGTGATTCATCTTTTGCATCCAGATATCAGCAAAGCCCCAAGATGACATACTGTAGATATTGATAAAAACATAGATTAAGCATGTGTAAAAGACCCCATGGTATGGAAAGAATGATTTTCCTTATGATAAGGGTACAAGATAAGAGAAAGGAAGTCACAAGTATCATTCAAAGGGTAAAGACCCTACAGGCACTGTTTTGAAATAGAGGAGGTGCCAAGGCTGTAATTGTTATACCTTCAAGATGAGCCTGTCTGTCACTGTCAACGAAGGAAGAGAGATAAAGAGGCAACAGTACACATCCATGTCTCCACAGCCTCTGCTAAAGGCAAACATTCCATGGGTGTTTAAATAATTGACGACGTATTGGCATAATTATAAGATTCCATACTGAACAGAACTACCAAAGCATACGACTAAAGGCATAATATCTGTATACAAAAACAACTGTAGAGAACTATGATTTTAAACAATTAAAAGCAAATTTCTTCTGTTCTTTGCAAGATAACCCCTTCCTCCAAATCTACCCCAACCAAGCTGCCTCCGGGAGTCATGACTGATGATTTCAAATGAAAAGGGTTGGGCAGCTCTTTCTCTGAGATGATTCCAAAGATTTCCTACCCTGGAAGACTATAGTTTGGGGATGCCCCAAATCAGTTTCCATGGTTTTTTATATATAATCAGACTGTTTTCTTTACTGTGTATGCTTAGCAATGCCTAAAATGGTTTGGTGAGCCATACTGGGCCAAAGTTCAGCATCATTTAGCTATTGTGGACATTTAGCAAAACATGATTAAGCCAATAATGCCTTGTGGAATGCATTAACTCAACTGCACCTTTATGCATTTTTGGACTAAAATGGGCTATTTCTGCCACGGGAGGTTCCTAGATTATCTGGAGTATCTGCACACAAGAGATACTTCATTGTTTCTGTAGCTGAGTAAGATTTGCAACATTTCTTTTGTAAAAGAACCAGAACAGATAGACTGGAAGAGTAGATTGAGACAGGAAGCAGGCCGAAGTTAAAACAAACACACTCTTGCTTCATATTTTCTTACGATGTGCCGGGGCTCCTGGTGTCTTGTACAAACAGCAAACATTCCAAGCAGTTCCTAAATTCCAAGATGCATTTATTTATTTTTCATCAGGCACAATTTTGGCTGGTTGTGCTTTACTTTTTTAATATTTGGATATATTTGCACTCCCCGCTGCTGCCATTTTCTTTTTTCATCTTCTGAGAAGTTACTTCTGGGTTCTTTATTCCCTGGGTAGATTCCACCGGTTCTGCTCTGTTTCTGCTTTTATCCATGTTCTGCATCATTTAATTGAAACAATTAAATTTGTTATATTTTCCACAGCATGCATCAAGAGGTGGGCTTTCCGGACTCTTTACTTTTTAAAACCTTGCCTCTCATCTCAACTACATCATATTTGGAAATATATTTCATTACTTGAGGAATTTGCTTTTTCTCTAGCAGAAAAAGTCAGGACCTGCCTAGGTCAGGTCAGTATGCTTCCCCACCACCACAGCCACATTCTCCATTTAAAGCCCTCCATGTATGTGAAGATACATCTCCTGCTATTCACAAAAAGCCCTGGTATTGATAAAGGTGGCTGAGTGATTGGAATTATTATCCAGTAAAGTAGAAATTGGTTTGTTGGGATTGGCAGTGATTTCTCAGGAGTTCAAACCACAATTTCTTCTTGGAGATGACAGAGGCTGGGTTTGATTTTCTTTATGCAAACCCTGTAGTAATTGACAGTCTTACAATCTCTTCCACTGATTTTATTTTGCTTCCATAACACAAAACAGACCAATATGCATGGGTTTCCAGACAGTATCTTTCCAAATACTGACTTAGACTACTACTTGGTCCTTTGAAGAACATCTTTTCACTATGCTTTGAGAGTCAAGTTTCTCCTTGAGAATCATCTTTCTGTATAGATGATGATATAAGAACAGGACGATATGTTCTTCCTGTCTGATGGTCTGCCAGGTTACAAAATTATTCTCAAAATGGTAATACAAATCAAAATATATAGTCTTCCTCCCCACTGAAAAAAAATGGATTACTCTTCTCACTAACTAACCCATGATGTCATCTTTTTGAGAGACTATGCCTTCTTTCATTGCCTATGAGCTGCCCTAAATAGAAACGTTTTCATGACCTTCTGGAATACTGATAGGGGTAAAACCAACTTTATCTTCAGGATAGGTTTTCTAGAAAAGAGGGGCTATCATTGAGATGGAGTCTTGGAGTCCTTGATGTTGACATCCTCACCCTAAGGACTTGAAGCAAGCCTTTCTCTCTCTCTCACACACACTCTCTCTCTCTCTCTCACTCTCTCTCTCTCTCTCTCTGGAGGTCTTATTTTCTGGGAAACAGGATAGCCCTATATAGAGTGAGTTGCAGTAGTCCAAATGTAAGATGACTACGGCATGTGTTACAACTGGCAGCCCTGATATGGCACAGAAGCCTTCCAAGCTGATCAGCAGTGTTATATAATTTGTCAAAGTTGTGTTGTTAGAAAATAACTGCTGTTCTAGGCTTGGAAATGGAACCCTTTCAAGTAGATTCTTTTGTTATAAAATGTTAAAGCTCTAATTCTTCAAGAACTTTGATTCTTAAATATTTTGGTAAAATAAACAAGTTGTTAAGCCCTATACATATTTTTAAAATACCTTAAAATTCTCATGGATGGACTGAAATGCTGTTCAGGGCTAATCAGAACTGACATCTCTTACCTGGATCAACATAATTATAAATAGAGCTGGTGAATAGTATTTCAGAGGTAAGTCCTTAAGTCTCATTGAGAAAGTCAGTCTGTGTTTGGCCATTCAGTCATGTAAGACTCTAGATCAGGGGTCAGCAACCTGTGGTTCTGGAGCCGCATGTGGCTCTTTCATCCCTCTGCTACGGTTCCCTGTTGCCAGTCAGCTCCACAATGGATAGGGCTTTTGGTTACGACAGGTAGAGGAAAAAGGACTCAGTGGTAGGAGGAGACTCTATGGTGATGGGAACCGGACTTCTGGTCAGCAGAAGAAAAAAGCTGTGCTAGGAGGAGACTCTATGGTGGGGGGGGGACCAGACTAGTGGTCCGCTCCAGAATTGAACAGGGGGCTTCCGGTTAGAACCTTTGTGACTCTTTGAGTGTTTAAGGTTGCCGACTCCTGCTCTAGATGCAATCTGAAGTGGTACACTTCAAAAAAAAACTGGGTTAGTATGTACTGACTAGGCTATTGTGCTGACACAAAACTCATTGGTGTGATTGAGATGTGGCAGGTTATTGAATTCAATTGCTCTTGTGGACTTATTTTTAGAGCACAGATAACTTGGAGCTTTTATTTATTATTTATAGTACATTTACGCTGCTTTTCATCTAAAAAGGCTCTCCGGACCACTTTCATAGGATCAATGAAAGAGGTTGGTCCCTATCCACAAACCAGCAGTCTAAAACATGTAACCCAAGGGGAAATGAATGAAGAGGAAGAAAACACTTGGCACAATTTTAACTAATTTAACTTTTAGTCTATTTACATTGCAAATGGGGGCAGTGGAGAAAAACAAGATTGTCTCATAAACGTTCAGTGTGTGTCACTTTTTTCCTGTTTAAATGGGGTGGGGATTTAAAAACAGCCCCAGTTAAAACTTCTGCACTTGATCTGATTGTTAAGAACATCCACCCAAACAATCAACAAGGAATTAATTAATTGAATTTAAAATCTAGCAACTTACTTTCAACCTAAGTAAGAGGAAAGAGTTTGTGAAACTAGAAAGTGGAAGCATTTTATGGAATTAACAAACATGTTTTTTTCTATAAATACAAATGTCCATTGCTGCTGTACTTGTAGGGTGACCTTTACTAGAACCATCTATATTAAAAAGCATTCTCCATATCTATGAGTGTTTGGTTATAAATGGGGAAAAAGTATGGGATAGGTTAGAAATAAGTGTTTCTCTAGAAATATTTATAGGGTGAAGTTCTCAATACCCTCTGTGTTATTCATAATAACATGGTTGACATTGGTGGCAGGGATTAGTAGCATCTTTCCAACTTTTTGCCATGGCAGTGCCCCACATGGCAGTGCTCCATTTTCTGTAGATCTGCTTTTTTATAATAGTTAAAATATTGCCTATCTTTCTTATCCATCCCTTCCTTCCAGTTGTAAATTGAAGTGGAAATTGATGTTTCAGGTTAGATCAGAACTAAATCAAAAAATAACAAATGTTTAGATACTTGAGTGTTCTGTTTCATTCTTAGCATTTGTTTCAAATAATAAAAAATGGATTTTGGTTAAAAACTCGGAAGAACATCCTAATGGCATAATCTTATAGTAAGTAAAAGAGTATAGTGGTTAAGGCACTGAGCTAAAACTGGAAGACTCAGGTCTAGTTCTGCTTTAGGCATGAAGTCAAATGACTGCTTTCGGCCAGTTACTCTCTCTCAGCCTTAGGAGGAAGCAATGGCAAACCACTTCTGAAAATGTTGTCAGGAAATCTGCAGAAACTAATCTGGGCAGTCACCAGCAGTCAACATTGACCTAGAGGCAGAAAAATAAGCAAATATAACTGCCTCTAAAGATTGTGGTTTTTACTTTTTCACAGAAATGTAAGCAGAAACTGGATAACTATCCATCGGAACAGCTTGCAAAAAGATTTCCTGTTTTGAATTGGATGATAGATTTAGTCCTTGAGTTTTCAGACTGATACCCCCAAACCAACAATAGCATCTCATGTGCTGTTTGACTAACTGGGTTCCAAAGACCATCAAAATTTATGGTAAAAAATGTAAAATATTTCAATCAAGCTGGATTTATTTATTTAGTATATTTATATAGCTGTCTTGTCTCATGTGCTTGATTCGGACTGACATACAAAATTAAATACCCAAAGAACAGTACAACAGGTAATTAAAAAAAGCAATGATATCATTAAAAACAGTAAAATCATAAAACATAACCTGCAAAAAACTATTTAGTTTCCCTAATAATATAGTCTTTATAGGCTCTATATTTATCGGAGACAGACTGACTGAACTAGGAGGAGGAGTCAAGTGGGGAGTTAGGGTCCGAAATCCTTACTTGGGCACAAGAGGCCAGGATCTGATGCCCCAACCCCCAGGCCTTTGCTATTGAACCTTATCTAGTCTGACCCAGGTGTAAACTGCCGGTCTGGAAAGATTCCTGTGAATAGGGATGACTTAAGATATTGTTCTTCTTTGGTAGCCATTAAACCTCTTCCCACTTGATACTTCATTCTGCAAGTCATTTGAGCACCTGACACATCTGGAGGTCATGATGAGTGTATTGTGGTTTGTAAATTATATCTGAGAATCTAAGCAGTTATATTTCATTTAATAAAGTTGTTTAAACATACAATGGATAAGCAGAGTAGAAAGCAGCTAGAACATTAATTAGATTCCAGTGCTACAAGAACATTTAAAATGGGAGTATATCTCATTGAACTTAATGGGGCTTACCTCTGAATATTTACACCTAGAGATACTTTACTGTAATTGCAATGAGCGAATGATTGTTATTGAGCCAGATACAATAACTGTAATTTTATACCTATAGTTTCAAGGTTGTCTAATAGAACAAGCTATATTTAGTGGTACTTGAACATTTTCCATGTTAATTTTTCAAATACTATCTATTGTTTATAATAAGGAAGTAAGACTTGTCTAGCACTGAGCCACTCTCAGAGTCTTTGGTAGATGGTAAAGAGGCATGGAAGAATTTGCAGAGGAAAGAACATTTCTGTTTGGCAAGCAAACATTCGATAGTTAAAGTTTCCTTTCATCAAAGTCATGAAGTCCAAGATTTGAGTTTGTGTTCTCTGATGTGTTGGGAGTGCAATTTCAAAATTCTTGATTGAGAGGTCTATCATATCTAACATATCTCAAGCTTTCCAGGATGGAGTAGAAGATTATGAACTTACCTTGGCAATTTTAAGATGTGTGAACTTCAACTCCCAGAGTCAGCTAGGGAATTTTGGAAATTGAAATCCTCACATCTTAAGGTTGACAAGGTTGAGAAACACAGCTCTATGAGTTCATTTGGAAAGTAATAGTCTGTACTTTGCTATCAGCAATAAAGTTTCTGAAGAACTCGGTCCTGTGTTGTAAAATGTACTGTATCACCCACATTTCAGAATGTGTCTTGTGTGAGAATATAAATATAATGAACTGTTAATGATCCACATGTAAAAACGTGCAACTTGTCTCTTTATCTGATTTGCTAATCTTTGGAACTCCTTGGGAAAGCAAAGAGAAAAACATTCTGTCAAGTAATTCTATCATTGCCTGTATAAATTCAGATGAGAACATATCTGTAAAAACAGGGCCATACTCATCTTGATACCATTTTAGAAAATAGACTGTGAAAAAAAAAATGAACAGAATTTACATTTCCGAAAGAACGGTAATATATATGTTTTGTCAATATATTGACAATAATCATTAGTTTGTAAGCATACATTTATAATGTAAATAAAACTAATGTCAGAATGGTATTCTGAAGGGAAGACACTCTGGACCTACTTTCCCCTTTCAATAGTTGCACAAAACATTTGTTGCACAAACTGCCTATTTTTCATAGACAATTGGCAGGCGACAGCATGGCTGTTAGATGATGTTCTGGTGGGAAGATCTTGGGAGCCATAAAAAGAGATAGGGGAAGCTGTACCTCCATTCCTGCTCCAAATTAAAATGCAACCATCTTTTTCAGATGCTTTCTGGAGAATTAAAATGTGAAAGAAAGCTTTTAGTGTGTTTAGGCAGGTATCTTAGCAAGGAAGAGGATTTCATTAAAGCCTACCTCAAAGAAATCTGTGCTACGTTTCTTCTTCAATCTGTCGTAAGAGAGGAGGAGAACCATATAGAAAGTTACAATATATGCTGGGTCTCCAATCACTTCCATATGTCTGGATGTATAGAAGTTTCTTCAAATGCTTGTGTTTGAATCCTGATATAGGCTGATACAACAGTCTGTAACCAAAGAGAAAATAATGGGCTGGGATCCAAAGACTATAAAACAATTTCCAATTGTGGGGTTGAGGGATGGCACACATTCTTTTCTTCTGAAGTTTCCATATGTGGGTCTGGAAAATTCAGTTCAAAGCATCTTGAAGAGCAGAGCCAAGAAGTTGACTCCTAGATGAGAACTTGGGGAGAAGACAGTTCAAGATTCTCCAAGAGCAGCCAACCTTTGTGTAATCAAACCAGCCTCCTGCATATGTTTGGCTAGACCTCCCATCATGTTGATTGAAGTTTATGAAAATTAGTTCCATACACATAACAGAGCTCCTACCTAGGGAAGTCTCAATTTCTTCATTTTTGAAACAGAAGACATGTTCTGAAAGAAGAAATTATAGATTTTGAGTTAGTTGGGTGACTGAACCAATTACTTTCTCTTGACCTACTTCACAGGCCTAAAACTAGGGCAGAAATCTTAAGTATGCCAACTTGAGTTTTCGGAAAAATGTGGGACATCATTGCCTTCTGAGCCCAAGTCAAAGTACTCATAAATTGTAGGAAGCTATGCATGGCAAAGGGTCAAGCTACCTCAAGGTCTGCTTTAATGGTGCACCTTCTTGGATTTTGTTACAATTGCATCTCAAGAAGTAGTTTGTCCTGTTTTTCCATGGAGGGCCTGGAACAGATTGCCAGTAGACCATAATAGTTCCTTCTTACAATTTAGGAGATGGCAGAACATTAGGCTATTAGTGTTTTGTGTTTTGACACTCTATCTGTATAGCTTTACATTTTAGTGGTTTATTGTTCTTGTATTTTTAAACCACTTAAGAGTCATGAAAAGTATACGAGACATATACATCTTCTCAATAAAAATAAACATTCTAGCAATACAACTAAATATTTGGATATGTTTAAGTGATTCTGAGGCTCCTGGCCAAAATTTGCTGTTGTGGGAAGGAATGGGTTGCTAATGATAAGAAGTTTAGTAAATAATACCAATGATAATCAGTGATGGGCATATCAGGGAAGTAGAGCCTTTGTATCACATTTTGTGAAAATATGGCCATTAGATTTCTCTTTTTTTCCTTTCAAAAAAACTATTTGAATCTTCTCCCGCCTTCTTCCTTGACAAGGCACCCACTGGATTGTTGTTATTTTGTTCTTTCCCATCCACAGCTGATGAGCAGTTGAGGAGGAAGAGAAGGGGGAAAAAGCAATTCAGACTTTGCTTTGTTGACTGCAGTTAATAAGCAAGATAAAATCATGTGATGGTTTTGCCCTTGGTGTTCACCATTCAACTTCTGGTTTGCCTTGCCTTGCTTATAGGCTTAGCAAGTACAAGGAACTTTTTATACTTTTCTGACTGAGTCATATGCTGAGGTGTTTCCAGATGGGAAGCTATTGGCTTAATTTGCCCCTCCCTCCACTTCCTCAACCATTTCATCTTTTCCTTTTTACCAGTTCTTTGCAGAGAAAGTAAAAAAGATGGAATAAGTATTTATTTCCACAATTTCTGTACCACCCTAATTTCAATTCTCAGTGGGGCATAAGAATCTCAAAACACCAATCTCAAAATATAACCTATACAGAATCAAAATCAACAATAATGAACAATAGCTTTTATTTTATTTATTTATTTGTTAATCTCACATTTTATTTATTTATTTTCCGCCTTTATTATTTTTGCAAGTAATTCAAGGCAGCAAGCATAATCCAACATATCTTCCTCCCTCTATTTTTCCCACAACAACAACAGCCTTGTGAGGTGAGTTGGACTGAGAGAGAGAGAGAGAGAAGAACGACTGACCCAAGATCACCCAGCTGGCTTTCATGGTTGCTACAGGACTAGAACTCATTGTTTTTCTAGTGTGGTGCAGTAGACCAAATTTTATAAATAACTTGAGGCAGAAAACATATAATAATCCTTCCTCGACCATTTCCTCCTATTTTAAGAAGTCTTACTCCCTTTCTGGCAACCCTGCTTTAAAAGAAGACAACAACAGCTAAATATATCTCTAGGAGAAGACTGTTGTATAAAGTTTGGCCTATCACTGAAAGGCCTGACTTCTACTCCATGCATCTGTCATGTGGGGATGTAAGTATAGCCCCTCTTGATAACGTTACAGGATGAGCAGAGTGGTCCCTGGGGTTGAAGAGATCCATTCCTATGTGACAACACTTTAGAGATCATACGGCTCAATCATATTTTCTATAGGGTAAACATACAAATTCATAGTGATAGGTTTCCAGATTTTCCATCATTTGTTTTCTAGCATCTGGATAATACCGCTTGTTCACGGTTAATATTAGCACTAACAGTGCTTTCCATAAATAGCATTATGTTTTCTTGATTTGACTTTTCCAGCTTCACAAAAGGTGAATAATTTCTCTGCCAAAAGTTGTTAACTTTAAATATGTTTTATAGTCAAAAACATTAGGCTTAACAGCCTGTTTTTCATTATAATACTTTTTTTATCATTTATTTGATAAATATTGAACCGATTTATACGATCACACAACTCATAAAGGATATGTCATGAGCATGCCAAGTAGACACTGATTTTGTATTTTGGTTCTTTGATGGTAAACATTTTTGGATGTCTGGGTTTTAAATGATCCAGCTGGAATTTATTTTAAGAATATAGTAAAACGGATAAGAGAGTCAGTCCTCCATCATTCCAGATCATGAGGCTGCTGTTTGAACAGAAACTTAAGAAAACTAGATTTAAAATTTAGAAATACAAATCTATAATATATAAAACAAGTTGATATGGAGTTGGAATTCATACTTGGCACTGACTAACTTCAACGTCCTGATCACCAACAACACTGAGAATATACATTTATTGGTAAAGAGGATGATACAGGATAGCAGAATATGGTTTATGTGAATTAAGATCCCAGCTGTAGATCCTGTTATCTTCAGATAAGGTTTAAGGAGGGTATAAGTCTTGCTTTTGAATAAATAAGTGTAGGGCTCTGCTTAAAAGGTCTTAAGCTATCATAATTAAAACTATCTTTGGGATTTTCAGAGACAATTTACCGTAAGTAATAGACTTGAGTTAGATGGAATAATTCTTCATTTGACGCAGGTCTCTTAAAACAGATTGGTTGTGAATTTTGACATTCCTTTGGTCCAGAGTTTTCCCCTCTTTGATTTTGAATGGGTAGAAATGCACCAAACAATTTAAGGTTCCTCCTAGATTTACATCTTTTGGTCAAGGAGCAGGTGGCAGCCATGGCTCAGAGGACCTTCATAGTTTTAACTTCTGCACCAACTGTACTACCTGTGGTCTCCTGAAAATTAAGACTAGGTCTTATATTAATTTTTACTGATGCATTTAAAGATGCATTAGGGCTTATTTTCAGATTAGGACATTTTTCGGGAAAATATGGTACTAAATGCATCTGTCTGATTGACGATCTTAATCGAGGCTTAAATTACGAGCATCCGGAAAAATCATTCCAGGGCTTATTTTCCGGTTGGGTCTTATTTTCAGGGAAAAGGGTATTCATCTATCAGCAGGCAATGCTCATGGTCATGCGTTCACTTTTGTCATCTCATGATTGAATTAATGCAATGTGCTCTACACGGAAATGCTCTTGGTGATTATTCATCTGGTCCAGAATTCAGTGAAGTCTTTAATTATGGGCATACCCGAGGATGCCCATGTAACCTATATTGGTTACCATTTTATTTGCAGGTGTAATTCAAAATGTTAATTCTTACCTATAAAAACATTCAAGGCACAGGGCAAGGCCACTTGTGGACTATTTGTCTCTAATTCTTTCTGTCTGTTCAATAAGATCTGACATCGTTGGGTTGCTCCAGGTCACACCACTTAGTTAAAACTAGTAGGACTCAGGAGACATGTCTTCTTTTTTGCTGCTCCCATCCTTTGGAACATTATCTTCCCTAAAGCCTGACTAGCCCCACATGGTGGCCTGGAAGGTTTTAAAGGCTTGATTCTTCCCTTAGGCATTGGGCCTGGGAGTGGTATGCCTCATTTGGTGAATTTATTTTTCACAGTATTTTTTATGTGTTGGCACATTTCCATTTTAGTTTATCTTTTTTATGCCTTTCTGTTATGTGGTTTTATGGAATGCACACTATTGTTATTTTATGGTGTGCCCCGACCTGAATTGTTTGCTGAGTGGACAGCTATATACATTAATAAAATGAATAAAAAATTGAGTACAAGACCTTCATTTCTAGTTTCCTGCTATACAAATGGTTTGAAATAACAGTACATTTGAATGGGAAGCTACTTGTTTAAATAACATAAAGCACTAGCCCAAAAGGCCCTTTGGAAAAGCAGAGTTTGGGGTATGCTGTTTCTATTATTCCATTTTTAATTTTAATTTTTTTATTGCATTTGTTTTAAATGATATAAATTGTATGTTTGACTTAGTACTGTCACATCATCACTTTCCATTCTAGAACAACCTTTGATTGTGTTATCCTTTTGGATCAACTTTGGGAGTTGTGAATATGGGTGATGTGTTTCGCAGGTTTACTTCCTTCCTCCAGACTCCAGAGCCAGTTCCTATTGGTGTTGATGGGGGACGGGAACAGTCCTGCCCATAGCATTTGCTTTGTGAAGTGCCCTGGTACTTGGTTCTCTTTGCTTCTGTTTTAACATCTACATGAAACTGCTAGATGAGGTCGTCCAATGGCATGGGATGAGACACGGGGTGAGATATCATCACTATGTCTTATATTAAAGGTAGTATTTGTACTCATATTTTAGTTTCTTGCCTGGACTATCTTGTCTTTAAGGCAGGGATGGGTTCTAACTTACCTCGCTGCCAGTCCGATGCCTCTTGTGCCGTGTGGATTCGCATGCGCTTCGCCCGTGCATGTGGTTCGCACGCGCTTTGCATGCGCTTTGCTCGCACGCGCATGTGCAGTACGAAACAATTCCAATTGTTTTGTTAAAAAAGGCTGAAAACAAGATGGCGATGCATGCGCAGTGCCAGAAACTCAGCTTCTGCGCATGGGCAGAAGAAGAAAAACCCGGGGGAAAAATCCAATTTTCCCCCCCAAAAAAATGTTTTTAGAAAAAAAGATAGCGGCATCCACAGACCAGAACTGGTTCCATGACGTCACCAGCAGCTTACTACCTACTCTATAGAACCGGTCTGAACCGGTAGGAACCCACCTCTGCTTTAAGGTCTTGTGAAAGGCTGACAGGCTGTGACCCTGCCAGCTTTACATAAGACCTTAAAGACAAGTTTCTGTCACCATGCTTGGGGATCAAGGTTTATGTCTGAGCCCATGCAATGACTGTTAATTTGTGGGTTTTCCCCCCCTTGGCCACGGTTTATATCTACCCTGTTGTTTCTTTTTCTTTTTTATGCTATTTTAATTACTGTACTGTTAGTCTTCCAGAGTTATGTATTGCAATAATTAATATTTTTTAATTTATTTTTTATGAATAAATTAAAATAATGCTATGAAGTGGATAGATGAATTAGGTATTTTATAAAATTCATCTTCAATGCTTGGGATGTTTGTCCCTAAATCTAGACCTTGGAACATAATTGCCTCACTTGATGCAGCTCCTTGTGAAACTGTTCTAGATACAGAGGGAAGTTCTGTATGAGCTAAGAGGTTAAAAGGACATAGAAGGAAGGAAGGAAGGAAGGAAGATGTAATAATGAAGGAGGCCTGCCACCAAGTAAATAGAGAATAAAAAGAACATAGGCTTGAAAGAGAGGTTAAGACAACAAAAATCTATATCAGTAGATGCAGCTGGCTTGAAGAGAAAATGGCAGTTATCAGATAAAGAGCTCTAACCCATACATTGCTTAAATCTTCTTCCCAAAAATTCAAATGGATCTAAGCAGAACAATCCAGAAAAGGGGGGAGTATTGGAGCAACCCAACATAAGGAGAAATAGATAGTATTTGTGTACAATGAACCATTTGAGATATCTAGGACCAAACAATTATATCCAAGTCTTGAAGGAGTTTGCAAATGTCAAGCCCTCTTTTGATCTTTGCGAAGGCGAAAACAGAAAACTACAAATGAGTCAGAATGGCACTGATAACTGGGTAAAATTCTGAACAGGTTATTAAGAAGCTGGTGTATGACAGTTTAGAAAAGAATGCAGTTCTTGGCAGGAAACAGCGTAGATTTATCAAGAGTATATCATTCCAGAACAACTCAATCTCCTTTTTTTGATTGAGTGGTAATTTAGTTGACGCTAAGAATGCAGTGAAATAGTCTATCTTGACTTCAGTAAAGTATTCAACAAAATATATTGATTCTAGCAGAGAGTATGATAACATTTGGGCTAAATGATACAATGATATAGTTAAATAATCATATCCAAAAAGTGTACTGTATGTCAGTGATTCTATATCAAGCTGGATAGAAGTTTTCACTGGTATACAGGTAGTCCTTGACATACAACAGTTCATTTAGTGATTGTTCAAAGTTACAACGGCACTGAAAAAAGTGACTTATGACTGTTTTTTACACTTACGACCA
>JANHFT010003885.1:106470-118552 GCA_032467955.1 Pseudoxenodon macrops
AGTGATTCTATATCAAGCTGGATAGAAGTTTTCACTGGTATACAGGTAGTCCTCGACGTACAACAGTTCATTTAGTGATTGTTCAAAGTTACAACGGCACTGAAAAAAGTGACTTATGACTGTTGTTTACACTTACGACCATTGCTGCATCCCCTTGGTCACATGATCAAAATTCAGATGATTGGCAACTGGTTCATATTTATGATGGTTGCTATATCCCATGGTCATGTGATCACCTTTTGTGACTCACTGACAAGTGAAGTCAAGGTGGAAGCCAGATTCATTTCACAACTTTGTTGCTAATTTAACAATTGTGGTAATTCACTTAACAACTGTGATAAGGAAGGTCATAACATTGGGCAAAACTCACTTAATGAATGTCTCACTTAACAACAGAAATTTTGGGTTTAATGGTGGACATAATTGACTATTTGTACTGCAGGATTCCATTCTATTTATTACATATTTATAACTTGAATGAGAGGTTATAAAATACAATTATCAAATTTGCATATTATGAAGAGGGGGATAGAAAAAGCCATAGAGGAGTTAACAGTGTTGATAACAAATCTGCAGTGGCAAATGCAAAGTCCTACATTTAGGGAAAAATCAAAGGAGTGGGTATGGGATGAGGAATCATGCTGAATAGCAGTACATACAAAATCTTGTGAGTATCATATTGGAACACAAACTGAACGTAAGTCAGATGTAAGATTCAGCTGCAAATGAGGGAAATGCAACTTTAAGCTACATCAACAGAAGTACGGTGTCAAAATCAAGAGACAGTCTTGTTGCTTTCTATTTTGCATTAGTCAGATTGCTGTAGAATATTATGGGAAGTTCTGGACATCATATTTTAGGCACGCATTGACAATTTATGTCCAGAAGACAGCAGCCAAGGAGATTTGAAGGAAAAAATTATGAAACATAGTTGGAGGCCCTGTGGGTATGTTTAGTGTGTGGAAAGAAAAAAAGTTGGGCACGAGGAGAGACATGATTATATCTTTATTGCATCTGAGGGGCTGTAATGTTAATTTAAAAAAAGGTATTTTTTTCCTGTTATGCTGGGACAAGAAATAATGGATTAAAATTACAATGGGTATTTATTTCAATTTTCCTAATGGCAATAGGTATTCAACAGAGAGACAGACTGTTTTGAGAAGTAGTGGCCTTTCTTTTATTTGGTGGTCTTTTTTCATTTTTCTTCGTTGACTGAGATATCCTAATAGTAGATTATTGTACCAGGAAGGGAATTAGACTAGATGATCTCCTTCCAACACTTCCATGTTATGATTCTATCAATATGGAGAGGTGTATTTCAGAAAATCAATGGGAGACAAATACATTGCTTTGCATTTTACAGCTCTCTTCTGAATTTGTCGGTGGAGTTCTTTTAAAAAATTCACAAGCATATGTTCACTATTGTCTAGATTTTTTTAAAATCACAAACTGTCATGGAAAGGAATCGAGAAAAAAAACTTAAGGTTGAAAAAATAAGAAATTGAACTAATCGTAATATTGACAGGTTTGCCTGTCCCTGCTTTATATAAACTTGTACATTAACAAGGAACAAGAGGTTAGCAACAGTAGTACATGTCATGATGGACAGTGGCTTAATTGGTTTTCAAGAAGGAAATGTGATTACTTTCAAGCTCCTAGAACTCCCTCACATTCATCTGAAAATGGTACCATGATTTTCCTATAGTTCTGAAGTAGAAGACGCAAGGAAAACTGTATAAGGTCTAAGTGGTCCTGATAAATGTACCAGTGTAGCAGAGGTGAGTTCCTACCGGTTTGGACCGGTTCTATAGAGTAGGTAGTAAGCCGCTGGTGATGTCACAGAACGGGTTCTGGTCCGTGTGCACCACTATTTTTTTTGGGAGGGGTATTTTTTCCCCAGGTTTTTTTTTTTCCTGAAAAGCCGAGTTTCCGGAATGACTGGCCTCTGAAAGTTGTAAGTTGCTCCAACACTGAATTTTTTAAGGAAGAGATTGGACAACCATTTATCTGAAATGGTATAGGGCTTCCTGCATGAGCAGAGGGTTGGACTGGAAGACCTTCAAGGACCCTACCAATCCTGTTATTTTATAATTATTTATTGCAATATTGCATTAGAACACTGGTGTCAAACTTGTCACATAACGTTGCCGTCACGTGATGTTTCCCATTTACGGAGCTGGGGTGGGCGTGGCCTGCGTGTGACGCACCTGGCCCCCAGTTTGACACCCCTGCATTAGAAGATTCAGATAAACATCTCCGTATCATCAGTGTAATATTATTTAATTCCAGTCCTCCCAGTTGGCTCATAAGTTGTTAAACACTATATGAGATGGTGAATACAGGACGGTGTTTAAGGGATGTTAAAATAAGCCATCTTTGTTGAATGTTCATCTATGCACATATAGGTTCTGCAGAAAATGGGAGATCAGACTGGTTTTTAATCTCTTTTAATAGATGTATAATAATAGGTTTGCTAGTTTCAATATAGCACAAGATTCTCTCCAGTGTAATTTCTTACTTCAGTGTGACAACAGCTGTGCAGAGGTTGCTGAAAAGCACTTACTGCAGAGACTAGAATTAAAAAGTCTATTTCCTCCTTTTACTTTTATGTTTTTGGGGGCATTGAAACAGAATATGAGATTAACAATATGTAAGTGAAAGTGAAGCAGAATAATGGGAAACTTGCCTAATGAAGGAAACACTCATCTTCCTCCATATCTGAAGTCAAGTTAGGATGTTGGGGATGTTTGGTTTAAGGGAAAAAAGTAAATAAACTGGAATATAATAGATGAGCAGGACCATCTTTTTATATCCAGGTGCCTCAGGACTGTGGAAATACCATGTCATAGCAGGTCAGCCATTTCTTTCTTTAGTTTAGCCTTGTATTTTTTATCCCAGCTTTTCACCATCTATTGCTCTTCAGATGTATTCAATTTTTATCCTATCCAGGCAGCAGGGCCAGTACTCATACTGATTGTACAGCTTGGGAATGTTAGACATCTGAAAGGCTGAGAAAGACACTCTCAGCCTTTTTCTAGCAAAGCCAGTGCTCTAATCCTGAAGGAGCAATCCTCTGAAAATTCTTCTTGTTTTCTGTCACAGCTGTATATGGCAAGGAAGCCAAATAACTTAAATGTTATGCTAGCCATATAGAACACCTGCAGTAGAAAGCTGAAATATGAGCTTGCAAAAGAAAATTGCTGTGAACATGTGATGACTAAACAAACCAATGTATGGCTTAATAATATGATAACCTGATTCACACACATATAAAAGACAGTGATTGGTCCCTACAGCATGCTGAGCCTAAGTTCAAAGATCTAAGATCTGAGCCTAAGATTTAAGATCTAAGCAGATGTGTTTCTCCAAAGGATACCAAGTCCCATGTTAGCTTAGCTTAATATATTGTGCAACCTAGTGCTTATGTCTTAATCAGCCCTCAAATACACATGAGCCATGTGTGCAATACACAAATCTTTTTAAGTGGTTTCCTTGGGATCTATTGTATTACATAATTCCAGCCAGCAGTTTCACAGTGGGAATTTTAATTAGTATAACAGAGGGCAGCAATTTGACCGAAGGCTGGGGATTGATGTGAACAAGAATGAGATAACATTATAAATGTGTCATTTAGGCAACCTATGTTTGTATACATGTTACCTGATGAGCACATGTGATTAAATGTTGCAGGTATAAAAGACAGGTGATGACTTTTACATTGATGATGATGTTTCTAAAGCAACGTAATTTTATATCTGCATTTACCAGTTGGACTTATACATTTTGATAAGTCATAACGTGGTTTGATTTCATCTTGACATAGTATGTGAACCTGACCAGTGTATTCCCTGAAAGTTTCTCTCACGTAGCTGTATAAGATGACCATTTATTATTAGACTACCTATTGCTTTTAAGGAACTCAAAGCTGAGCTGCTTCAAGATTTGCCCCTTGAATTTTAAGCAGTTGTGTGTTTCTCCAAAGCATAATTAAACATGGTAGGGTAATAGAAGACTGACTATGGATCAAGGTTGAACTGTGGAGTTATGGTGCTTTCTGAGGTTGTTTGTTTGCTTGTATTGTAGACATTTTATTACACAACTAGATAGCATATTACCTACTTAGGTAATGAAATGTTTGCAAACAAACAAACAACCTCAGAAAGCACCCACAACTCCATGATGGTGATAGCTAGATTAAAATGCTGGAAAATGTGACCATCCCTTTGGCTTGAAAAGTTTACTTTCTGCTCCTTCCTTTATAATGCATTATCCAATACGAAGACTGGTTTCACTTCAACCCTTGCTTCTTTGAAGCAAGCATCCAGACATATTTATCAGAATAACAGAGTTGGAAGGGACATTGGAAGTCTTCTAGTCCAATCTCTTGCTCAAGCAGAAAATCCTAAACTATTTCAGACAAATGGTTGTCCAATCTCTTCCTAAGTCTCCAGTGATTTCTGGAGTGCCCATGATTCCTGAAGATAAGCTGTTCCACTGGTTAATTGTGCTCACTGTTAGGAAGTTTCTCCTTAATTCCAGGTTGCTTCTTTGATTAGTTTCCATCCATTGTTTTGTATCCTGCCTTAAGGTGCTTTGGAAAATAGGTTGACTCCCTCTTCTTTGTGACAACCCCTGAGATATTGGAACGCTGCTATCACGTCACCCCAGTCCTTCTTTTCATTAAAACTAGACATACCCAATTCCCAATATCAGAATGGAGGCTTCTAAATTAGCCAGAGTGTAATGGAGAAAAGAATGATTGTTATTTGCAAATGAATGTGCCTCAAATCTTATGTGAAAGAAAAAGAATATTTCAAACAATTGCCAAAAATTGCCATTTATTTGGTTTTTGTCCGTAAAACATTTGTGATATAAAGGTGCCAAGCCCGCACGGAATTGATATTTGGAGCGGGAAAATTAAGTTTCAGCTATACGGGAAAAATCGGGGATGATGGTTCGGATTCCGAAGAGAGTCGGCTGTTCTCGTTATCCGCCGATCATCTTCCTGTCTCTTTTTCCCGTCTATGGATTTCCCTCTTGTCTCCTCTTCCCGTTCGGTAGTTTCCGTTCACACTCGTCTTTTCCCGTACTCTTTTTCGTGCCCTCCCGACCATTTTTCGACTATTTCCGCTGTCGGCTTTCGGAAATGACCGAAGACGCTTTGAAGGAACCGGCGCCGGGTGAGGGAAAGTAAGGAAAGCAAGAGGGGAGCAGAGAAGACTTTGTGGGTTGGATTGCTAACTCGGGACCGAACCATCTGCGGCTTCCTTGGAGGTGAAGAATGGAGGAAATGTATTGACGAAGGCGATCGGAGAGGAAAATAAGTAGCCTCGTTCTCCCACTTCAAAAAAAGCGATCGCTTCTGGATCGTGGGAGCCATTGACTTAATATTGCGGCGGCGGCAGGAGAGAGAGAGCTAAGCTTAAAAGGCAAGTGGGTGGTGGGTGGGGTGAGAGGGATCATACTATAACCGATGAAATTGTTGTGCCCGTGTGTAAATATGCTGCGTTTTGGAGACTGTCCGAATAAAGGTTTTAGAGGAGAAGAAAGTGTTGCTCCCCCCCCCTTTGTTGCAAGATGGTACAGTCGAAAAGCAATGTTGCTCCCGTTTTAGGCAGCTCATGGGTGCTACACGAAGTGGTGCTGCAGGGACCCCCCAAAATTGAGGACCGATGGAGGCATGGGGGGCGACGACGTTAGGAGTCCAAGGGCCCTAATTGTGAAGAGTCTGCCGAAGGAGAAAGAGTTGGCTGTGTTCCTGACAAGTCTAGAGCCAACATTGCAATTAAAAGAGCTCTCATAGACGTTTAATTTAATGAAGGAATTGATCTTCCTTACCTTACACAAATGAAATGCTCTCAGGGCATCTCACAGCTCAGAATACATGCATATGTATATGTGTGTAGAGACACATACACACACCACCCTATTCCTTTTCAGGGTAAGCAGTGTTATGCAAAACACAACAAAGGAATAACAAATGGTAAACCGAAGAAGTTCAAGGTGTGGGATAAGGAATGAATCAGAATCAAAATAAAGCTGGAAGGGACCTTAGAGGTCTTCTAGTCCAGCCCCCTGCTCCACCAGGAGATCCTATACAATTTCAGGCAAGTGACTGTCCAGTCTCTTCTTAAAAACCTCCAGTGATGAAGCACCCACAATTTATACCCACACCTTTTATTGTACTTCTACATATTTTTCCATCCTTGCAAACAATTCTTGCTTTGATTATATCTATTTACCAATTTCATTTTGTTTTTGGAATTTCTCATCTCTTTTTCAGGAATTCATTGAGAGCCTTTCTTGGTCTTTTTCTTTCTCTCCATTGAGTCACTCTTTCTTCTTTGCTATATTTGTTTTGCACTTTTCATTCATGTGTATATTTGCTTTTTGTTCCTCATTCACTTGCTCTACATGACTTCAAACCACCTCAACCTCTTATTTTTTGTACTGGTCCTCCTTTGTTCTGCTATACATGTTTCTTAGTCTTAAGTACCCAACTTCAGTCAGTTTTCTTTTATATTTTGCTTGACATATCACCCACTTTCATGTAACAAAACATTTTCTAGTTCATCTATTGTCTGTATTGCATACTTTCTCCAAATCAACAAATATGTATTTTCTTTCTCACACTTGTGCCTTATAATTTTTCCAAGCTTTTCTTTTCATGCTTCTTGCTAAATAATTACATACTATTGTGATAATTACACACTTTTTTCATTCTGTTCCAAGCACTGTTGACATTTTTTCTTATGCCCAGTTTGCACTTGCTTTATTGAAAGATTAATCTGTTTTCTAGTGCTTCTACATGCAGAACTCATACTTTCACTTCAGTTTCTTTCACTTTCTTTTTTAATGTCCATTTTTCTAGTAATTTGTTTCGACAGCACCAAATCATACTTTGTTCACATGCATCATCTCATCACCTTTCTATTCATTGTGATTCTCTTTGTACTTTATTGTAAACAATCACATCAATCTGCTTTTAGATTTAGATTTATTGCTTCACCAGATAACATATAAATAAACTTAGGCCTTAAATCATGTATTTGAAACAGTTATTTTTCTAAGCTGATTTTTACTAGTCAACATTCTTGTTTATTGTGGGTCTATGAATGGGCCAATTGCTTTTTCTGTTATCTATCATTTTGCTTCTATGTATCCATTCATGTCACACAACACAATGTTTTCATGGATCTGGTTCATTCAGAATGTTGCAATACATTACCCCAGACTCCCTGTCTAGTTCTTTTATTATCACCATTAACAGCTCTGAAGACAAAGACAATAACATCAGACTAAAAAGCATTCATAACTATATAGGACCACAGTTAAAAAAAAAAGTATGGCTTCTAGTTCTTGCTTTCAGTCAAAAAGGCTTTACCAAATGTAATTAAATATTGGTACGATTTAAAAATGCTGAATTTGTCTTGTAAAAAGTGTTGTGCACATTTCAAGACTGATTTATTGTGATTTGAGATTTTGTAGACAAGAGATGGATGGGCAGATGACTGAGGATTACTGTGCATGCCTTTAATGATGTTGATTATATTATCTGAAAGTAATGTAGTTTTTATCTTCCCCCACTCCCCAAACCAACTGAAGCTGCAATTAGTGGTGTAGGTGTTAGACCAGGATTGGGGAAGCCCAGATTCAAGGCTGAGTAGTCCAGCCTACTCATAAAATTATGAGAATAACATGAAGGAAGTTCTTCATTTAAACTTCTTGAAATGTGTAGAAAGGCAAATTATAAGTAAGTAGATAAATACACGGTGCAGGGATTTTGAATTATAGTTGGTAGCACGGTATATAGACGTACTTGAGATAAAGAAAATATCAAATGTCCTTTTCTTTCCAAAGTCTAAATAAAACAGCTTTTTTGGTAACGAAGAATAGAAGCAGCAAGTACATCTTGTATAGGGTGTTCATGCCTTTGCCCATTTCATCTGTCCATTTATTTTCCATGAGGTTAATAAGAAAATGTCTTGGATCATATATTCTTGGCAAACATAGATGAAGAATTATTAACAACTGTACTTGTTGGGAGAGGGATACATAGTTTTCTTAATCTAGGTCAGTAATGGTGAACCTATGGTGCGAACCTGTTGGCTCATTGGCAAACGGAAAGTTGGCAAACAGGAAGTTGGCAAATGGGCCATTTATGGCCTTCGGGGTGGGGGTGGGGAAGGCCATTTTCACCCTCCCCAGGCTCTTAGAAAGGCTTCGGAGCCTGGGGAGAGCAAAAAACGGGCCTATCGGGCCCACCATGCCATCACGTGCCAAGGGGGTTGTCACACGTGCATGCGCGGGGGGCAGCGCATGGAATTATGGGTGTGGGCACGCATGTGTGCACCCCCCACGGCTCCCCTTGCTTTGGCATGCGATGTCCAAAGGGTTCGCCATCACTGATCTAGGTTGTATGGTTAGGGTTAGGGTTAAGTTTGTTTTCATGATGTTTTGTTGAATTAAGCCCTAGTAGAGGGCTTTAATAATATACCAGAAAAGAGACAAGGGCAAAATATACTTTCATGAAGAGCTCAGATACTGGCAGGCTTAGGCCGTGGATAATCAGCCTCTCCTTGCAGAAGAAGCCAAGATGGTTAGTGATAATAGTGGCAATGCTGGAAATGGCAGTGACAGAACCAAAAGGGTTAGGAAGACTAACCACAGTATTGCCAACACCAGCGGTAGCCATCCAGAATTCTTCCAGGTAAATGGCAACCTGTGAGGAAAAGTATATCGGCAGGGGCAGCCAGAAGGAATCTTGTGCTAGTGAAGAACAAATTGCCAAAATAAGTTTCTAGCATCAGAGTTTCTACAGAGTTGACTTGTTTGTGGTGATTTTTAGGATGATGCAGACTTGAATCTTCATTGGGTTCTCACATTGTGATATACCAGGACTTGTTTGAAATGCTCTGTTGGTAAACCATGACGTTCTGAGTTCATATGACACGCTAAGTCAAAATCAACTGAATTATAAACTTCTTATTACGGTAGATATTGTGTGTGTATCATGGGATGTGCTGGCGTTGAAAAGATATTTCATGAAATATGAAAACATTTTGTTGTATTACTTTGTATTATAATATTAATTTTTTAAACATGTAATTCTGTAGACTTTAGCTGAACATTTTAAAATTGTACTGAAAATACTTGTTAGAGAATAATATTCATTAAAGTCAGTAAGATTTTGTTCTGGGGGGAAAAAAAGGTGCACAGCCTTAAATTGTTAAATTGACTGGCCTAGACTTTAATCAGATCAATCTAGTCCCTATGTTATTATGCTCCTCTGAGTTTGAAGCTTTGCCTTGTATTTTTCTTAGGACTTACCCAATATTTTATTATCATAGACTTTCACTGCTGGATTAAATCAATATTAAATGAACAGATTCAGCAATTGTGATGACAGCCAAAATCCCCAGAGTGGGGAATGCTGCATTCAGCAAGAAGCCTTGTGTAGGCATAATGATTAATTTATCTTGTATTTACTGTAATTTTGTGTGTATATGTGTGCGCACGCATGTCCGTGTGCATACATTTTGATGCCTCTTACTTCAACAACTTCATCTTCAAGCACACTCTGAAAGACTTTGCATTCTGTGAAGTCTTGCTGAGTTTTGTTTTGATCTACTTCATTTCTAGCAGTTACTGTTATCTTCCTTAGAATTCAGCTCTGTACAGCCAAATTGACTTAGCAATGAAAATATGGTGCCAAAGTCCATGCAATATTGAATATTCCATTACAAAACAGATGTCAGACAACTTTTTTGAAAGGAGAACAAGTACAGTGGGAAGAAATAGTGGAAATGTTGTACTGTGTTACTTAGATATAGACATATCAGAGATAGAGAGCAGATAGAACAAAAATCTGAATAAATGCAGAATGATAATGAAATGTACTTAATTTGAGAACTTTCATCTTTGGATGGTTTTACTTTGCCCACATTTACAATTTCTGATTTTCTTAGATTATGAATCTTTATCAGAAATAACATTAACTGAAAGTTATCAGTCAGAAATAATAAGTACGGTACTTTTCTCTTATGCAGTATTCTGATGGGAAACTCTTTAAGCACAATTACTTCTGTATTATACATCTTCAATTTTGTATTAAAATGCTGCACAAAATTTGTCTCTTCTTATCTTCTTTCTGATCAGAATATCCCTTGGAACAGTTTTAAACTTGGAAATCTTATATTTATTTTATAAACTTTGTCAATTTCTGCCTCAGTACCTCTTCATCCCATTAAAAAATGATAATGTTTGATAAACCTATCTCTAACATCTTTACCAAAATCCTTTGGAATTGCTCTGAATCTGAACCAAAATTCTTTCTCAATCCTAGAAATTAAGAAAAAAACTAAAATTATGCAAGTTACATTATCATAAAAAAAACACCTTAATGGACAATTTTGAGCTTCGTGTGTGGAGCAATGCAAGATAATACATTTATTTTTCTAAAATGCACATCTTTTTCAAGAATAGATATGTTTTGATTTTGAAGAATTTGACTAATAAGGTGCATAAAGTAGAGATATTACCAAAGACCTTTTCAGATCCAGTAAGTTTGGTTTATAAATGAAAACCCATTTCCTTCAGCTAGAGGTTAAATGAAATACCTAATAGAGGGGGACTTTAAAAAGAAAAGTGTTTTTTTGAAATAATCTTAAGGGCGTAAGATGTAAGAATGGCTTGGGACTCAAGCAAAGTGAAATCCAAAAAGAAGAGGCAAGAGAAAAAACAAGGTATTTTGGATGAGATAAAAAAAACAATGAAATTAAAGTTGTTTCCAGAGATGATAGGTATTTCTCAACAAATTAAGCTTCTAAGGCAACAATTATCTATGTTAATAATAATCAATGGAAATAAAAATGAATCATGCAAAACAAAAAAAACCCTTTGAAATAAACCAAAGAAGTGGTTGGCATACAAATTACGAAAAGAAAAAAAATGATATTGAAATTACAAGAGGATGTGAGGGTGTGTGTAAAAGGCATAGTGTGGGTTGGGGAGCATGTGACGCAGGTAAAAAAGGGTATGCAAAAAGTGTTGCCAGGACACATGCAGGTATGTTCAAGAAGCAAACACATAGGGGCTGTTGTTGGCTTGGATTAAAGAATAGATGCTGCTAAGAAATAGAAGCCTCTTAGAGTTAGAAAAACAGGAGCCAAGGTTTGAGTGGCACGGATATTTGTGGTATGCGAAAATTAAGGTTAATATAGATTTCACAAATAACTATGTTAGACATGCCATATTTAGAATATGGACTACAGGTAATCCTCGCTTAATGATTTGTCAGTTAGCGACGGTTTGAGGTTACAATGGACCTGCCCAAAAGGTACTTAATGGCCTGGCTCCTGAGTTCCAAAGGTGTCATCTCCCTTTTTGTTGGAAAGTAGTGTTAACAAGTGTGGTGTTCATTTAACATCTGCAGCATTTATTTAACAATCGCTACAAAAACCTCATAAAATCAAGTTGGTCGTATGGTGCCTCAATTTACAATTGAAATTCCAGGCTCCATTATGGCTGTAAGTTGAGGACTATATAAATCCAGGCTGTGCCTGAAAACACTTTTGTGACTTTTCAGCACAAGAAGCATTTTATAGACGAGAAATAATCTGCAAACTCAAATGGTTAAATAAATTGTGAGATATTAAAATTCTGTTAAAGGGAGTAGAGATTGTTTTTATGTTTTCTTTTATCAATATTTTATTTGCAACATCTGCACAGAGATTTTCACCCACATATTGTTATTTAATGTTCTACTTTGTCCTTTCTTTGGATTCTGTGGATACATCTTTGCCAACTCTTCCAATGAGGAGACACAACTGATTGTTATTAGCTATGAAATGATGCCATTGGTTTGTATGCAATTTATTGAGTGATAAAGGCAACCCTCACTCACCACAAATTTAAAACCCTCCCATAATTCCAGCAGTTACAATACTAGACAACACAGTATCAATAGTAGAGACCTTCAAATTTCTAGGTTCTATTATATCTCAAGACCTAAAATGGACACCTAGCATCAAAAATGTCATAAAAAAGCACAACAAAGAATGTTCTTTCTGCACCAACTCAG
>JANHFT010003887.1:12136-37177 GCA_032467955.1 Pseudoxenodon macrops
TAGAGTATATAAGGCTGTAGAATTTATTCGTTCTATATTTTGATATGAAGGAGAAGGATACTGTAAAATCTCCATTCCCTACTGATCAGCTGGGACTTGGGAGGCAGAGAATAGATGGGGGTAGGGCCAGCCAGAGGTGGTATTTACCGGTTCTCCGAACTATTCAGAATTTCCGCTACCGGTTCTCCAAACTACTCAAAATTTCTGTTACTGGTTTTCCAGAACTGGTCAGAACATGCTGAATCCCACCTCTGGTCATGCCTCATTTTGCAATATTTTTTGCCATGGTTGTTAAGTGAATCACTCACTTAAGTGAATCACATAGTCATTAAGTAAATGCGGCTTCCCCCATTGACTTGGCTTCTCAGAAACTGGTTGGGAAAGTTGTGAATGGTGATCACATGCCAAATGCCAAGCCCTTGGTTGTTGTGGCCCACCAGCAGCCTGTGCAGCTGGCACCAGAGTTGGACAGTGAGGAGGCTGGAGAAGATTCAGGCATGGATTCAGCCAGGGCCTTCAGAAGAAGAAGAGCAGGAGCCTGTTCTCAATGCGCACATGTACAGAGCTGCCAAAAGACAGGCCTGGCTCCTGAGGAGAAGGACTACTTGGGAGTAAGGCTTGCGAATAATTGGCCACTCCCATAGCCTATTTAAGTGAGGAAAAGGACTGACCAATTTGCAGGAAACAACTTCCTTCATTTCACGTCTTGTCTTTGACAACAAAACTCCTGTTCGGCTCTTGTTGAAAAGTTGTCAAGATTCCTGCAAATTGCTTCTGGGCATTTTGCCAACAACAGTAAGATTGTGTGCTGTTATCAGAGAGACTCTTTGTCAGACTTGTGGTCCTTTTTGCTCGGACTATTGCCGGCTGTTAAGAAGGTGAATTAACAGCTGTTGCACCGAGAAGACTGATTTATAATTTCATGAACTTTAGAATGACTGCAATGACAGATAATTAGTAGTTTGTTAATATTAAAACAAGGTTTGTTCGGACGCTGTTTGTGCTGCGTTTCTTGGTCCGGCAGCTGGCTCAGAACAGTATGTATGTATCCTTCTTCTAAATTGCTCCTAGCTTTTTTAGGGGCCAAGAGTGGGCAGCTGTGGTTTGGAAGCTGTACATGGTCTTGGCCACAACAGCATGGCCAATGAAGAGTCAACATCTCATCCTGGACAGCATAATCATCAGGCTGGAGGGAAAGGAAATTGCATGGCTTCTGCCAACCAGATGCTTCCATAGTGACAGCAGAAGCAAGGGAGGGGAGGGGGGACTCAGAAATTGGCAGAAGGGGTAAGGCAGGGATCTATTCTCACCAGGGAGCAGCTGCCTGCCCTGCAAAACTATCCTGCCAGCAATTTTTTTCTGAAGCAGCATCCCAGCCAAAAATTGATTGGCTCCGCCTGCAAAGACCAACAACTCAGGGACACAGCCTTGATCTTGGATTGGTTCAACCCTTGCAAATGGAAATTGCCTTGGCCCTCTATGCCATGATCTGCTTACACCTCCTATGCTTTCCAATAAGCTCTCTATTTCCCCGTGTTTCAAACAAAGCCTACCTTTTCCTGTTCCTCACAAGCCAGGTATCGTGTTAATTCTATGTAAAAAAATTCAGTTTCAGTTAAGCTCCATTCCTGGGAACTGTGCATATATCCATGGGGTTTTCTTAACAATAGTATGGAAGGAATTTGCCATGGCTTTTTGTAGAATCATAGGATTGGAAGTGTTGGAAGAAATATCCATCTGGGTTCAGCTCCAAGTGGGGAAAAAGACACTGGAAACATGGAGACTGCTTGGAAAGATGGTTTAATGGTGGACAGTAGGACCACATGGTTTGAGGTCCTGGGGAAAAAGCAATCACATGTTTCAAGATGTTGAAGAGAAAAGGGGAGGATTGGTGGGAGTGCCTTAGTTTTATGCTCTCTGTTGGGCTCCACCTCTGAGCTTTTTGTTCCTGTATAAGAAATGCACTGATTGCTGTCAGACTCCCAGGGGGTGGGGGTCTTAGCTAACTGTGTAGGCTGGTTGAATCTTGACGTAATCTCCCTAGGTGCCATGTGGGTAAAGTGATAATCCTATCATGCCCTGAGGACCATGACTTACTACTGCCCCTATATCTACATCACTGGTAGCTGCTTGAATGATGAATGGGGCATTTGGGACTTGGTGTTTCAACACTGGCTCAGCCACAAATAGGCATTTAACTTTTTCTAATGCTGTTTGGCATTCCATTCTCCATTTCAGCAGCTGGCTGGGTTTGGGTTTAACCCCCACCTTTCATTTTTAGCAAGTTGGTAATGGGGAGAGAGATTTGGACAAATGAAGGTGTAAATTGGTGTTAAAAGTTGCCACGAGACAGGTCAATCTCCTCCTCTGCCAACACATTCCAAACATGAAGTGTAGATAGTGTAGAGGGACACTCCTGGAAGTTGTAGGCTTCATTACTCAGCCCATCTTTGAGGGCAGCTGACCAGGATGGCCAGTCATTGAGCCTGTATGCCCAGTCACAAAACTCTTGGGTACACTCGGCCATGTCTCTGCAGCGCTGGCTGATGGTTTTGATGCAGTCCCTGGCTTTGCAGTCAGCCAGAGAGTCCTCAAATAGCTTGCAGAGTGCTGCCATGAATTGTTTGGTTTCTCAGCTCTGGAGCATCATCATTATGGATGGTGACCATCCACTGTGCTGCGGCCTCTTCTAGCGCCATGGTGACACATCATAGCTTTCCATCTTTCCATTTTCTGTGGCTAGCTCTGGACCATAACCGAAATGCTGACGATCTCTGTCAAAGTTCATACCTAGTGGTAGGGTCTTCAGTTTCCTCTTTCTTACTGCTCCTGCTCCTGCAGGGGGGCAACTTGGACACCCCCCCCCCAGATGCTGGGCACATGGTCACCAAGAATCTAATTCTGGTATTGCCAGCAGTGGTGGAAGTGGGTGCTCCGTTGGCCACTGAGCCAAGAAATTGCTGGTCATTGGGTTGCGCCACTCAGGCAAGGGCTTCAAAAGGCCCACACATGAATTCTATGGCTTGCTCCATCATCCAGTCAGCCTTGCCATGTTCCCTGCTCATCTCTTCTTCCTCCTATAGCTCCTCCAACTCTGCTCGTTGCCCCTAATAATCACTCTACCTTTGCCTCATCTCTTGTTTTAAAGAATTGCTATATATTAGGAATAGGGGGGATGATTGCTTGGCTATAAAAAGTAGCTTAACCTGTGAATAGCATTATAACCAATGTTTTGTTAAGAATAAACCAGAATTTAGTAAGATTCTATTATTTTCATTTCAGAAGTCTACTAGGGAAAATATGGTATAACAATGTTGTTTGCATCAGCACCATCACTTCATCAGATCTAAACTATTAAAAAAAAAGGTGAGCAGTAGGTGGCAACAGAGAACTATGTTTTTTCTCTTTGCTGCCATCTAATATTCATCCAGATTTTTGCAAACTAGATCTGGCATCTGTAAATGATATTCTTTTGGTATAATGATACAGATGGTGCAGTAGCATTGTTGTTATTGTGAAAATTCATAGGAGGCGGTAGTTAGGAATATTTAAAATGGATTTGACTTCCTTTATTTATTTAAATTGAATTACAGGCCTAGATATTCTCCCCAATTTATGTTGAAGTAGCCTGGCCACTTTTGAAACAATGTTTTTGAAGGAGTAAAATGAAGTTATGCAGTATAATGCTATGGTGGAATTTCCCTTTACCAAGGTAATATGGTAAATACTTTCCTAAAACCTACAATCAAGAATAATTGGATCAGGATGTACTAATGGTAGCAGCATTTTTTCCTGTATATATTGTCTAAGAAAATTATAAACTTGAATTATAAAATCTATCCAATTTCCAATAGAAAATAGGAAATTGCCATACAAACGGCAAAATAAAATTCATTCTGGGAAAAGGATTATTGTTGATCATTCCACTGTGTCCCAATAAAATAGTTGGTGTAGCTTGCAGCAGCATAGAAAGCATAGGGAAAAGAACACATGAAGCATTTTCCAAGACTGTAACGCTTGGGGCAAAATTCATTCAAGTGAATCAGTAATATAAAAATTGGGCAAAGCATTTAGGACAAAGGCAATGATCCCAGCTTTGTTGAAACTTGAAATTGTCTTTTCTCAACTAGTATATAGCTTGCCTGATGCAATCTGAGAATTTTTTAAAAAGTCATTAGCCTGCTTTTTTAGATGCCTGATTTAAAAGCTGTTTATAAAATCCACTTTTCTCCTTAAATGGTGTCTATTATCTTGAGATTCCCACAAGTAATAAGACCTGTATGTTGATTTTTCTCTCTTGTTTTTAAAACAACAATACAGGATCCAATCTGGGTCAGAAATTGTGTGGATGATATGACTCTGGTCCCAGTGACAGATCCAGATTGTATCCTACAACAGTATCCTGGGACATGTATATTCACCTTCATTTGTAAAATAATAATGTTTCTCCTGCATGTGTACTTCTCCAACAGAAGGTCTAATGTGATGGATCACATTTTAGGGCAGAGACATACTTAGCATTTTCTCCTTTCTATAATGCTATGTTCTTTTGGATTTCCAACAATGTAATAGCTAATCCATTGCATTCCACTAAACTTTTCTTTATATCCTTTTTTTCTAATCCTGTATAAAATGACTTGCTTTGGCGTTGCTTCTGTACAAATGTTTCTAGTATGCATAAATGGCATGACAGGCTATTGCTACATCTAAATAGCAGGTATAAACTATCCAGCAAAACAAGGCTAACAGGTTTCCTGTCCCATATTCACCTTTGGCATATATACATACACAGGCCATGCATGCGCGCGCACACACACCATTTCCTCTCTCTCCTTCTTTCCCTTTCTGTGCATGGCTACTTCACATTTGGCAATCTTTTCTTCTCTTTTTCTTCTGAATTTCTATTTTTTCAGGATAATTTTGTGTTCTGAATTTTGACAAAGTGAAAATGTATTTCAAGAATAGCACATTCGGAATGTATGTTTGATTTCTAATTAATTACAAGTAGTCCTTGAGTTACAACAGTTCATTTAGTAACTATTCAAAGTAACAACACCACTGAAAAAAGTGACTTATTACCATTTTCCACACTTATGACCGTTGCAGCATGTCCATGGTCACATGATTTATATTTGGATGTTTGACGTGGTACATAGTTATTATTGTTGCAGTGACCCGTGGTCATGTAATCCCCTTTTGAAACCTTCTGACAAGCAAAGTCAAGGGAGAAGCCAGATTTACTTAGCAACCATGTTACTAACTCAACAACTGCAGTGATTCACTTAACAAATGTGGCAACAAAAGTTGTAAAATGGGGCAAAACTCACTTAACACATTTCTCACTTAGCAACATAAATTTTGAGCTCAATTGTGGTCATAAGTTGAAAACTACGGTACCTATATGCTTTTTAGACATTTTTTTCCCTGTAGTAAATGTCTGGCACAAATAGGCATTACTGAGATACATGTTAGAAATATGTTTTTGACTAATGGTAAACCAAGTATCCTGATCTAGCCAAAGGAATTATTTGCCCATTATATTCTGAAAAAGTATCTATTAAACCAATTTATTTTTCATTATTAATAAAATATGTATAGATTCACATATTATTGCAAGAGATCTTATGAAAATATGAAAACTTTGTCATGTCTCAAAAAACAGTACAATTGAATAATATTTTATCATACATAAAGGTAAACATTTCCTCTGTACAGATGTGTCCAACTCTAGGGGGCAGTGCTCAGCTCCATTTCTTAGCCGAGGGAGCCAGTGTTGTCCAAACACATTTCTGTGGTCATGTGACCAACATGACTGTATGCCAAGGCATCCAGAATGCTGTTACCTTCCCACCAAAGTAGTACCTATTTATCTACTTGCATTTCCATGCTTTCAAACTGTTAGGTGGGTATCATTCATACCTGAGTTCCAGAGGTGGGTTCTGAATCTTTTTACTGCCAGTTCGCTCAGGGCACAGAATTAAAAACCAAGATGGCACCTACGGCGCTGCCAAAAGAACCGGCTCGGAGGGCGGGGGCAGTCACTAATGGTTCTAGCAAACCGGCCACCAAGTTACTAACGGTTTGGTAGAACTGGACCGAACTGTTAGGAACCCACCTCTGCTGAGTTCTAATGTATCTTACTCAAAACGTGGGCCTACATTTGACAGGATTTCACCAAAATCATATTGGATTTGAGTTACTTTCTTGGTAGCAGAGAACTGTTTCATGAGGCCTTCCCAAAATTGATAGGCTCTGCTATATATCTGTATACCTCTGTATTAGTTGGCAATCATAGAGAGGTTGCAATATGCCTGCAATATGCTCTAATATAGCACATGTAATATTATAGATCCGTGATGATGAAACTATGGCATGCGTGCCCGAGGTGGCATGCAGGGCCATCTTTCTGGGCCCGTGAGCTGTCACCCAACTCACCACATGCGCATACGCCTCAGCTGGTGTTCAGGCCTGTGTTGCGCATGCATGCAATTCAGGGAACCCAGCTAGTTTTCGGAGCTGTACTGCACATGTGTGTATGTTTGAATATGCATGCAAGAGTACTTGTGCACAGCGCAAGTATGTGCATGTGGCATTTGTGCATGTGCATTGCACATGCATGCACAGATGATGCGATTGCATGGCACATGTTGCAGCCACGCAAAACCTGCACACATGTGCAGATAATGCGATTGCGCATGCAGCACACAGGGACATGCGTGAAAGCCGTGCGTATGCGCAGATGGTGTGGTTTCGTGCACAGGGGCATGCGCCAAAGCCATGTGCATCCACAGATGACGCAGATGCGCATGCATTGCACGTGGAGAGCCGCGTGTTAGGGCAGATGGCACGTGTGCAAAGTGCATACCTGTTCAACACTCAGTGAGTAAAAGGTTCACCACCACTGTTATAGATAGTACTTAGATAAACTTTGTTGAATGTCCATTATGATAATTGGGTAATATTAAGAGAGATGCGAAAAAAGATAACAGCATTAGCTTTGTAACAGATATAATTCCTTTCCCCACAAATAATGTTTACTATATTACATGAGATAGAACCTTACAGAAAGCTGCTGTTTTCTGGGCAAATGCATCTATCTTTTGCAAAATAACATACAAAAAGTTTTTAACTAGAATAGTTGAGTTCTTATTACATTAGAAAGAGAATACAAAGCCTTCAAAATAGTCCCATTAATCCAATATTTGGGCTGCTGCCAGTGGAGTATCGAAATAGAGAATAGATCAAAAATATATTCTAAACATATAAGCTAATAATAATACTGTTGGAAGAAATATCCATCTGGTTCAGTTCCAAGCTGGGAGAGAGACACTGGAAACATGGAGGCTGATTGGAAAGATGGTTTATTGATGAAGCAGAACCACATGTGATCCTGGGCAGCTGACAAAGTAGAGTTGAGAATGGGTGGCTTTTATACCTTTTTTTGGCTTTGTATTTGAGCTTCCTGTTCCTGTGCAAGAACATGTATTCTATTGGCTGTTGTCAGATTGCTATGGGGTCATGTAGGGTGTAAGTAGCAGTCATAGCTGGCTCTATAGACAAAAGAGGAAATGCAAATCCTAGGTGCTTGTCTGAGCTAATCTGGTTAGCCTCTGGTTTATGGTTTATCTGAGCTCCCAGATGAAATTTGGACTGCTCTGGGATGGTGCAATGAAGGGGCTTGTGTTCTGAAAGGGTGTTGGGAAGTTCCTATTGTAACTTAATGGCTTTCATCCTGTTTTGGATCTTACCATTCAGCTTTTGTTCAGACTTTGCTACAGGGAGTTTCAAAATATCCTGTCTTGAATGGATTATCAAATCTGCATTTCTAAAAGCTGCCTCCTCAGTTTCTGCTTGGGGGCAGGGAAACGGGCTGCTTCCTGCCTCTAAAAAGAAATGTTTCTCCATTTCTCATTTGGGGAAATATAATATTCGGGAGAAGACACTGACTTTCTACAATACTATAATCTGGGAAGAAAGTTCTGGATTCTCCAGCTAAAAATGGAACTGAGTAAAACTGTTCCTAAAGCTGCGGTGGTGCAGTGGTTAGAGTGCAGTACTGCAGGCTACTTCTGCTAATCACCAGCTGCCAGCAGTTTGGCAGATCGTGGGGGTGGCGAATCACTTAGGCTGTAGCACACTTAATCAAATCCCTCTGTACTGGCCTAATCAGGCTGCCTTTGCTTCATAGGCCTACTGTCTGAGGGAGCAAGGTCAATAAAAGGCCTCTGTACTGGTCTAATCAGGCTTCCTTTATATGCCTACTGTGTGAAGGAAAATTAGGCCTTAAAGGCCTACTGTGTGAGGGACATGGCCAATCAAAGGCCTCTGTACTGGCTCCCTTCATAGGCCTACTGTGTGGGGGAAGCCTAGGCCTGAGTTGGGGCATAGGATGATCCTGGGAACATAGACCAAAGCTGTTTCCTGCGAAATTGGGCTGCCGCAGTGAGGTAGGGGCAGGCGATCTTCTTAGGCCATAGCTCAATCAAAGGCTTTTGTACTGGCCTAATCAGAAGAGAGAAGAAGAGAAAGAGGATATGATAAATTAGAAACTGTTATGTTCTGAGTTTAGAAAGAGAAAAAATGATGGATTTTTAAAATAGGTTTTCTGACAATAAACTCATGCTAGGAATTTAGAACATCAGTTTGTTTGAGTTTTTAACCTTCTTCAGAATTGCGCATAACACCATAGCTAGTATCAAAAAGATTTTAATAATACCCTGTTTCCCCAAAAATAAGACCTCCCCAGATAATAAGCCCAATCAGGCTTATGAGTGCATGGGCTAAAATAAGCCATTCCCTGAAAATAAATCCTCACCAAAAATATTTAAATGCATGTGCAGCCATGAGGTAACCATGCTCGCTGCCTTCTGCGCCTCAAAAATAATAAGACCTCCCCAAAATAAGGCCAAGCGCTTATTTCTCTTACACAGCTAGAGATTCCTCCAGTTGGTCTTTCACAAAATGGTAATTCATGAAAATGTATTTAAAAGCTATAAAGTTTTCCAGATGGATAGATATGGTAGATTACTTCAATAAACCAAGAAAAACTCTTTCGTATTATCAAGACCAACAAATTAATATTATACAGTGTGTCTTTATAGGCTCTGTTAAACACAAGGGGACAGAAGGGAAAATATCAAAGGACCAAAGGAATAATAAATGTACGGTAGGTAGTTAAATTACATTTAATAATGAATAGTAGCAGCTTTTAATAAAACAGTGGCTATGGTGTTGACATTTTTACACTTATCTTACTTTTTTAGACCCTCTAAAGTGCTTATGTCCCATTCAATAACTAGTTTGTAGACCATGGTAATCTCTAGATGCATTCACAATCTCATATACTGTATTTCATTCCTTTCTCACATTATTTTAGTATTTTTGTTCATTACTACTTTTGCCAATGATGGCTATATACAAAATAGATCTTCAGAAAATCTGATAAAAGAACTAAACTACACAAAAGCTATAGTGTGTTACAACTATTGAAGTACTATAGATATATGCCTTTTTAAAAAGCCAGTATTTGACGTAGAGAAAAGAGAATTATTAGCTTTCATGTTTTATCTAATATTTTTTGCCGTTACTCTAAAGATGCTAGCTTTTTTTTTAAGGAGCCTCTTTTATGATTGCTATGAAGAATCGAATAATAAGAAACCTGTTATTATTTATTTATCATATTTAAGAACCACCCATCTCTCTCACAGAGGGACTCTGGGCAGTGTACAATAAAATATTAAAAGCATAAAAACAGTATCTCACATTTAAAAGAGGTAAGAAATGTTAAAAATTAATTAAAATGTGGATAAGGGCTTTCAATGTGTTAGCTAGTCCCATGACAGCGTGCTTCTCTGCATGCCCAAAGCAAGGCCACAAAATCATGTTTTTATGCCTTTGTGAAAGGCAAAGAGAGTGGAAGCTGCCTCACCAATGGGGAGAAAATATTCCACAGAGTGAGGGCAAGGGCGCAGAAAACTCTCTTCTTGGACCCCATCTTTTAGAATTATTTGACTGATAGGGTCACAACACCCATTTCCTATCTGACTGGGTGGGATGGATTGATGTAATGGGATGAAGATATTACATAAAAAATCACTTACAGATGCATCAATGTGTTTTTCCTTGAAGAAAATGCTGCTCTGCAAATATAGATAGTCCTCAGTTAACCACCAGAACTGGGGCCAGAACTCCATAATTAAGCAATGTGGTTATAAAATGAAAAATCACCCTGATTTGCAGCAGCAGTACCAGTTACAGTCAATAAGTAAATCATGCATGGTCATTAAGCATAACATCACTTGACCATGACTTCCTGCCATCTTTTACATTGACTTTGTTTGTTGGAAGCCAAGAGTGAAGGTCACAAATGGAGATAATATAACCAAGGAATTCTGCAACCTTTGAAAATTATGTGCTGGTTGCTAAGGACCCAAATCACAACTTTGAGACCCTTATCTTTGAGAACCATCATAAGTCTCCTCATTTAGTGTAATAGTAACTTTAAAAAGTCAATTAATGAATGGTCACTAAGCAAGGACCATATGACCATTATAGTTAATATGGAAACTGGTTTATAGTTTCAGTAAAAATATATTGGTGATTATTAATTTCTTTGAGATAAATGTTTATGTTAATAAGTATACTCCCTTTTCCCATGTAATAAAGCTTTCAATGGAAAAAATATTATTGAGCAATAGAAATAATATGTAGTAACTGTTTAAGAGCCAGTAAACATTTTAGCCAACTTATTTTAAACAAAGACTTGCTTGCAGTAATCATAAAACAAAACAATATACAAATACGTGAATTTAGGTGGAATGCATTATTACTAAATTTCTCTGGAAAACAATTTATCACATCTCTTGTTTTTTGTAGTAATAATAGCAGAAACCATACAAAAAGTAAAGTTGGACATTTTTCAATGTACTGTAATCTTAAAAAAAAAAAGTAATTCATCATTACAAATAAGAAAATAAATGTTGTCAGACAATATGCTGATCCTATAAAAGTATTGTTATTTAGTTGCTAATGAGCTACGGTCGCACAGTGGTTAGAGTGTAGTACTGCAGGCTACTTCTGCTGACTGCTGGCTGCCTGCAATTTAGCAGTTCAAACCTCACCAGGCTCCAAGGTTGACTCAGCCTTTGATCATTCTGAGATGGGTATAATGAGGACCCAAATTGTTGGGGGCAATATGCTGACTCTGTAAACCGCTTAGAGAGGGCTATGAAGTGGTATATAAGTGCTATTGCTATTGCTATTGCGAACTGAGTCCTCCAGGTCCATGTCTTTCAAATCATGCTCCCATAATGATTAGTCATGATATATGTTTGTATCAGGGCATGTTTTAAATGATTCAATAATAAACAAAATTACATTCGTTTTTAAGAAGCAAGACGTTCATATTTCTTCAAATAGCAAGTAGTTGAGCTAGTTATCATTTCTCTGAGTATCTATTTCTGTAATTTTAAACACATTGCAGGATCCAAACTTGGTCAGTTACCAGGACCAGAGATTTAGTCTTTATTATTTGCTAATAGATAATTTTTGATACAGAATGAAGAGGTTTTAGGTTAAATGTTAGACAAGGTGATAAGTTACTGAATTTTTTGTACTTGTTTTGATGCAAAAAGTCATTTCTTTATATATTTCCCCCTTTTAATATCTACTTTTCTTCCTTTTTTTCTTTTTGTACTTTTTTCTTTTGTGTATTTGGTTTATTTTTGTATTTTTAAATTCACGTAAAATTATTATTTAAAAAGCAAAAATAATAAATAATAGTTATTTTACTGCCTAATGTTTAAATATTTTTATTTGTAGATTTTAGATACAAAATGTTAAAGTGTTCTGAGAGGTCAGAGATCAAGAAATTTCACATTTTAATTGCACAATCACATACTTGGACATTACAAAACAATTCTCTGTTTAAGAAATTCTTATATAAATTTCAGCTTAAAACAATATGTTGGAAGTTGAATTTTCAGTTATTAACTAACATGTTTTTGAGAGTCAACTAAAAAAATAATTGCAAAATTAGATATAATAATAATGATATATTTTTCTACAAAAAAGTAGTCTGAACATTATTTTGATTTAAATTATAAATTTATTATTTTATATAAAACAGATGACTTTATGGAAGTATTATCTCTCTACTTTTATAGATTTTATCACTCCATTTTTCTAATCAATAAACTATAGTAAATTTCCTTTTAAGAGTCATAAGACTTTGATTCCTTTATTCGCAATAGCATCCATGATAGTTAAGTAACTCAAAAGAATTTTTTTATTGCTTCTTTATGGTTTATAGGTCTAAAAATATCAGTTATAAATTGGATTTTTTGAAGATTATATGATCTCAGGCCCAACTCAAGACATAAGCAAGAAAAATAAATTAGAGACAAAATTACTGTATTTTTCACACTATAAGACACTCCGGACCATAAGACGCACCTAACTTTTGGAGAGGAAAACAAGAAAAAAATCTGCCTCTGCCTCCAAGCAATTTGCCTCCTTGCAGCAAACAGCAAACAGTCTGGTCAGGTTCAGCACAGCCTGATTTAGCACGAGCAGCTGATTAGCAGTGGATTGTCCTCCTGGAATACCACCTATCAGCTGTTCCATGCTGCGGGGATCACTGCCTCCCATCACAACATCACCGGCCATCACCACCGCCTATCGCTGCTTCCTCATGCCCCATTTTCGGCCTCTGCACATCCCATTTTCAGCCTCTGCGCATCCCATTTTGGCCTGTTCCAGGTGGCGGGAATTGCTGCCACTGCTGCCACCAATCACCGCCAATCATTGCTGCCACGACGGGCTGAAAACAAGACGCGCGGAGACCGAAAATGGGGTGTGTGAAGGTGGCGATAGATGGTGGCAATGGGCAGCAGTGGTAATGTCTATCCCCTGCAGTGATCCCCGCAGCCTCGAACAGCTGATCTGCGGTATTCTGGGAGGCTGGTCCAACTGCCAAAAGCTGTTTACTGCAAATTGCTGGGAAGCTGAAGGGTGGAGGCCAGCAGGTAGGTGGAGTTTTGGCAATAATAAGATGCACATACATTTCCATCCACTTTTGGGTGGCAAAGTTCATCTTATAGACTGAAAAATAGGGAATATCTTGCATTATATATGTACTTTCATGTAATGATTTTGGTACATATATTTAAAAATGTAGGTGTGGATTACAGAATAAGATTTCTGTCCCCAAGTTGGTCCTTCAGGTCTTTTAATTGTGCAACCATCACTACTTAATTGAGTAAATCCTTTTGCTTCTGGTTGTCCTCTTTTTTCACTTTTCCCAACAGTATAAAATTGTCCTGACAGTTAATGCATACAAAATATAATTTGAGCTCAGTCATTTGGGCTTCAAGTGAGAATTGTGGGTTAATTTGTTCAATTATACATTCATTTTCTTGGCTGTTTCTAATATTCTCAGGATTCTTTTCTAATATTCAAAAGTGTCAACACTCTTTTTATCATGCTTCAAAACATACATTTATATAGAGTGTCAAAGAAAAAAACATTACCTTCATGATTCTAACATTTATAAGTATAAACATGCCCAAGCATTTCAATATTTTTTCAATGCCTTCATGTTTACTCTAGAGACTATAAGTCTGAAACTCATTCTCAAATTGTATTTTAAAATAATTAAGAGATAGGTATGCATGATTTCTGTATATAAAGTTCCTTATTGAACCACTAAGAGGAAAGGTGATTTTTAAGGTTAAAGAAATATGATTATTATATGGTGGTTTGAAGACATAGGTAAAGGTAAAGGTTCCCTTCCACATGCATGCTAGATGTTTCTGGCTCTAGGAATGGTGCTCATCTCAGATTCTAAGCTGAAGAGCCAGCACTGTCTGAAGACGTTCCCCATGGTCATGTGGCCAGAATGACTAAATGCCAAAGGTACACGGAGCGCTGTTACCTTCCCACCAAAGTGGTCCCTATTTTTCTACTTGCATTTTTTACATTCTTTTGAACTTCTGCTGCAACGGACTGAAAATGGGATGCACAGAGACTGAAAATGGGGCGTGTGGAGGCCAAAATTGGGGTGTGGAGGTGATGATAGATGGCAGCAAAGGGTGGTGACAGTGGCAATGGGCAGCGGCGATCCCCGCAGCCTGGAACAGCTGATCGGTGGAATTTCGGAAATATTTGCTCTATAAGACGCATAGACATTACCACCCACTTTTGGGGGGCGAAATGCATCTTATAAACCAGTGAGCTACCGCATATCTAGTTGAAGACATACTGAAAGTTTGTTTGTTTGTTTGTTTGTTTGATTGATTGATTGTTTGAATTATTTTTATGTGCCATCTCATCTAGAGATGATGCTGGGTGAATTAGATAAGGTCTGCACACACTGTTTATACACTTTTTTATTATTACATGTGAATTTAATGACCATATGACTTTTGTTAAAATGTTGAAATGAAATAAAACTTCACTAGAATATATTGAATTTACAAGACCAGCAGATTGACATATTTCTTCCACCATAAAAATTTAGCTGACCCAATAACTGATTTCTCTATAAAGCCAAATATTGGCCATGTTAAAGATAATGCGTTAATGTGGGAGGCTAGATTCTTCTATTAAATGTGACTTAACAAAGTTATAATGGCTAAACTCCTGGCAACTCAGAAGATAAATTCATCTTCTAGAAACTCAGAAACATCAGTATCAATTATATATTAGTATTTCATACAATTCTCACAGGCAGTTCTAACCTTGGAGTGTTTTTTTGCTGTAACAGTGACTATTTTCCATTACTAGGGTATTTGATGTCATTACTCTAAAATGTGGGCTCACTGAATGTAGGTAGATAATCCTCAAGTAAGTAACTTAATTTGAATGGTCCTGTTGAAGTTTCTATAAGATTAATTTAAGTTTAGGTTTGCCTTTTTGTAAGGTAATTAAAACAGGAAGTACTCATAAGCCATAAATAAAGCTTTTGTCAACTCTGAAGTGATCCTCAGGCAGGTTCACTTCATTTTAGTTAAGGTTAACTTTATGGATGCATTTAGGACTACTAAACACAACATTACCACTGTTTATATGAGGTCTTGAAAGCAGAATGTAGGGGTATCTGATGAAAGAAAAAACTGCTATTTCAGAAATTGATTGGAAAAGATTGCTGCAAGCAGGCAAAGAAGCCATTGAACAAGAGAACATTGAAAGTGGGATTTAGGCCAGGTTTTTTAACTTTAGTTCAAGGTATCATCTTCCAATGTTTGGATGCAAAATATTCAAGCTGCCCCCATGGAATCCTTTATATCATAGAACTGCCATGAGCAGCAGTTATGGCAGAATCTGGAAACATATTCTATCACCTACCCATTACTGTGATTGTTACAAAGCTTCATGAGGCTTCCTGAACAGTTTAAAGTGATACCAAGGGCACTTCTGAATTGCATTCCCATTCAACACGGTGTTAAGCAAGAATGTCTATTTCTTCCCATTTGGTTCAATTATTACATTAAACGAATTGGGCAAGCTTTGTCTAAGCATGAATTTTATCCTGTCTTGCTAAAACAGCTTAATTTCCTTTTTTCTATTTTTTTTCTTCCTAAAATGACACTGTTATTTTCTGTTAATCCAAGTTATCCTTTTCCATAGTCTCTGAGTAGTACCCAAGAACATGGAAATACACTATTTGAAAATTAAGATTTGGCTTCTCTAGAAAAGGTGCTGCTAGTATAAATATAAAATTATTGACTTTGACAATTATCAGATAATAACTTGACTGAAAATGACTTTTCAATAGTGCAGGTAAAGACATTTAAATACTTACCCTTTAAAGTTCAATTCTTCCTATAAGTCATAAATGCACAAAGTTACAGTTTGGGTTCAAAACATTTCCAATACAATTATAAGATTGGTCAGATGCAATAGGAATAGTTTGGTTTATGCTACTATTAAGTTGTTTAATATTAAACTCCTAAGTTTTCTGCCTCTTGGCACTCAGTTTCATGCTTACTCTAAATCAGAGGTGGGTTCCTACCGATTCGGACTGGTTCCATAGAGTAGGTAGCAAACCGCTGGTGACATCATGGAACCGGTTCTGTTCCATGGAAGCCACCATCTTTTTTAGGGATTTTTTTGGGGGGGTCCCTGGGTTTTTTCTTCTGCGCATGCGCAGAAGTTGAGTTTCCAGTACTGCGCATGCATCACCATCTTGTTTTCGGCCTTTTCTTTTTTGTAATGTTTTCTAATTTTTTTGGTACTGCACATGCGCGTATGTGCAAAGAGTGCGCTGGCCTATGAGGTGCAGCCACACAGCGTGGCTGGCAGTGAACCAGTGGCGAGGTAAGTTAGAACCCACCCCTGCTCTAAATCACTGTACTAGAAAACCATTCACTCAAAATTCATTAGAAATTTATTGTGATTTCTTTGCTCTATTGAGAATGTTCTCCTTTGATTGAAATTTTGGTTGAGACAAATGTTTTGAAGCAAGTTGCTGGCTCATTGGAAAGTTTATCTGCTCTTGGGGGGAATCATAATTAATGCCATTTTTATGTGTGTGGGGGGGCTGCTCCATTTTTCATATTGGTTGCCTTGGTATAGTTATGCAAGACATTAAACAAGCTGTCCTTTATCTTGATATACAGTACAATAGATTCAACATTGTTTTAAAAACTTTATAATTCTTTGGAGACTTCTAAAAATCTTTAGAATAACGTTTGCCAAAGACAGAATAACATTAGGTTAGTGAGGTCAATGACCTACTTTCAATGTTGATGTATGAAAGATTTAATAGTACCTTTATGCCAACCATTTATGTATTTGCTGAGAGGAAGTAGCACACATTTTATTTTACTGCCTACTTTATTATAGATGACATTTAGAGTTTACAGTGTACCCCATGTCTCACCTACTGCACAGGTTCCTCAAAATTGAAAGTTGTTTACTTCCAACTTGCATGCTTTTCAGTAAAAAATTTCAGGAAAATAGCAAAGTTTTCCTCTATCCCTACTGCCATTATAAAGCTTGGGACAATTATCTTTATTCTGATGCTGGTTGTCTGGTTGTTTTAATCACTTGACATTATTACCATAATTCACTTGGTTACGTGCCCTTCATTATTGGTTGCATTAGTGTTTTGTTTTTGTTTCTGGTTTCTGTCAGTAAATGGATATACCAGAATATATTCAATCTGTAAGCTCAGCTGACTGGCATATTTGTTCCCACTAAAAATATTTTAGCTGATCCAATAGCTTCAGTGATTTCTGCATAAAGGCACTATTAGGTTCTTTTTATCAGCAGTATCTCTGCAACTTGATAAGTGCAAGGCAGACTCTTGAGACGTTTCCAAATAGCAGGAAAGAAAACAAGATATCCTTGAGCCTGCTGTAAGAAGAAAAACAAAAGATAATTTTGAATTTCCTCTGTGAAGCTTAATGAAAATTTCAATTTTATAGTTCTTTGCATGGGGATGATTTGAGGTGTCATGTTTTACCCCCTCTGGAATCTTATGTTCATATAGTACATATAGTACATATAAAATATATATAGTTTGCAAGTATTAGCTGCGATCAAAATGAGTTAATTTCTATTAAAGTTCTTCCACTTACTTCTATAATTTTACCATTAAAAATATTGAACATATTATTCTTTTCTATATTTTAATTCATTTGAAAATGAAATAATAAAAAAGAAAATGGGATGGGTTACATATAAAACACCTTTCCTTTGCCATTGAGCAATCTCAGCCAGACTTCACACAGACTAGACAATCAGTATGATTCTAGGCAGGTCTGTGAACCTGAATTACTTTTAGAAAGAAGTACAATTTTTACTCTGCCTGGATCACACTCATTCCTAATGTCACAGATAAAGAGGCTTTTAATCTAAAATTAATCTCATTCTCAGGGTCCAGTGGTTTAGCAGCTGAGCATGCTTAAAAACAAAAAAACAAAAAATCAGGTTCATCTATATTAAATGTCCTATCAGTTAATAAACACATTCAAGATGTGCTTTAAATTCATTGAAGAGTTTCATCATTAATCTAATCAGGCCTTCCTCAAAACAACAGAAATGGAAAATACCTGAAAATATAACTTCCTTCCCTCCCTCTTTACCTTTTTTTGGAACAGAGTGGAATTGTTTTTGCCAGGCGGTAAAATAATATTATTGATATCTGTGATTTGTTAAATGTTGTAAAGAAAAGGCAGCACAAGATGGGTGAAAGTTAATCATTAAGCAAAAGTTCTCTAGCTGACATTGATAAAAGTCTACCTTACCTGATATGAAGCCTGATATTTTTCTTCTTCCCTGACACCAGGAATAGCTATAATGTGTCTGTGCTTTCAAATCAAATACTGAACATAAAAGTCAATAATTATATCAATTAAGGCTGTTCATTTTATGTGCCAATCCATGATTAATTTTTGAGATGATGAAACTGTAACTTTCTGTTATTTTATCACTCCAATTGTACATGCAGTGCAACATAAAGAGGTACACTGCTGGATCCAATCTAGGTTGTTTTTAGCTAGGGAGAAGTTCTATGAAGATGAGCTCCAGCACAAGCCAGAAAGCTCAGAAGACAAAATCCATTGTACTGGTGACCAACCCAGGTTGGATCCTGTAACATTATCCTGGGACATGTATATTCACCTTCATTTGTGAGGTAAACTGCTCTCTATTCCCTTCATATGTATATTGAGAGAAGGCAGAGCCAAACTGTTACAAATCATTTTGTTTCCCCCACATTTGCGTTCTTTTCTTTTGAAAAGATGACATCCTAGAAGTCTAATATCATCTAATAGTTTTTTCTTTGCCTGTACTTGTCTGCACTAAATGTGCTATAACGTTTTAAGATGTCATTTCCATTTCTCAAATCATTACTCTCACCCTTTAATTATGTTAATATATATAAAATCTTCTTAGAGTCAAGCTCAGCTCTTGGTGGCTTTGTGGACTGGTCCATACAGTTTTTTTTGGCAACAATATAGTGATTCATATTTACTTTCTTATGGTCATTTTTAAAAACATTTTATAGTCTAATTTACAGCTATGCTATTTCCTGGTGGTTTCAAATCCAGATACTAACTAAACCCAATGCTGATTCCAAATCCAAACATTCCGTGTTTCTCCGAAAATAGGACATGTCCTGAAAATAAGGCCAAGCCTGATTTTTGTGGTGGATGTAAATATACACCCTCCCCCAGAAATAAGCCCTAGTGAAGGGATGGCCATGGCCAGCACAGGAGGCAGCCCTTCCCTTCCCTAGTCACCTCCTAACTGCTGGGTCCCTTAACCTCAGCCCGCGGATCAGCTGATTGAGTGAGAGCAGGGAATTCTGTCTCTCCGGGCATATGGAGATATTTCCAGCATACTCTTGCTAGCCCCAGTTCTGCCCACAGTGCTAGGCAACCTTTCAGCCGAGAGCCCCTCTGTTCTGCGGCAACCATGGCTTGCACTCCATGGGTGTTGCTTAGGCTCCTGCTACAATGAGGCAGAAAGCCATGCGGCCCGTCAGAATCTCCCCCCCTCTCTACCCGGCTACTGCTGCTTGAAGAAAGGACAGGTGATTGGGGGAAGCGCGTGTTTACAATAAAAACAAAGTGCAGCCTGTCTCTTTCAAGCAATCAAATCTCTGTGTGTAAGAAAGAGAGAAAGAGAAATGAGGGAGGGGAGTAACAAGGATTGCAGGCAATGCTGTTTGAAAGAGTTTCCTCTCTGCCGTTTCTCTTTCTCTCTCTCTCTCTCTCTGTCACACACACTCACACACACACACGATGAAAATGGCGGAGGGCAGAGCCAATAGTGGTGAGGGTAGCAATGCAGCCTGGGTAGGGGCAAGGAGATGGGCAGAGGCAGAAGCGAGAATGCCAGTGGCGCTAGGGGTGCCAGAGGCAGAGGGAAACAATGAAGACAAGGAGGAGGGCATGGTGACTTTGAGCATGCTGCAGTGGAGGTTCAAACAGCTTTTGGGGGGTCCGCCAGGACTCACCGGCTGTTCAGAAGCTGCAAGGAAACAAAGTGGCTAGAAGCAGCTTCTCTGCTCCCGCCCCCACCTCCAGCTCTCGAGTGAAGCGGAAGAGAAAGTAAACTCTCACGAGCTGCCTGAGGAAGCCGAGCTGACAGCCAAACTTCTAGCCAGGGGCAAGCAGCGAGCAAACCTCTAGGGCGGAGTTGAAGGAGAGTGCACATTAGACATAGCACCAGGAAAAGGAAACTTTTGGCTGCATGCTGCATGCCAGAAATCTTTCTCCCCTTTCATTCCAAGAGGCTGCGCCGGCGCAATGAGTCTCACGAAGAGTCATTTCTGGCAGAGTTTGGAGGAGAGATAGTCCTGGTGTGCAATGTGCAGAAATCTTTCTCTCCTCTAAACTCTGCCAGAAATGAGTCTTCGTGTGACTCATCACGCCGGCGCAGCCTCTTGGAGCAAAAGGGGAAAACAACGTTTTTCTCTGGACACAATGGCGAGGAATGTGATGGAGCTGGAAAGGTAAGACACACGTCTTGCTGCCCAACACGTTCCACCTCGATCCAAAGGTAACAGCAGCCTGGCTGCTTCCCTTCCTGCCGTTTCTTTATCTAGGGAAGCACGTCATAAAAGAAAACTTCTTGCGAGTTCGAGATGCCCAGACTTCTAAGAATCTGTTAAATGTTCAAATTTTAATGCACCTGGACTACAGGTAGTCCTCAATTTATGATCACAATCGAGGCCAAAATTTCTATTATTAAGTGAAAAAATTGTCCCATTTTACAAGTTTTCATGCCACATTTGTTAAGTGAATCGCTGCAGTTGTTAAATTAGTAAAATAATTGTTAAGTGAATCTGGGTTCTCCATTGACTTTGCTTGTCAGAAAGTCGTAAAATGATCCTGAACACTGCAACCGTCATAGATATAAGTCAGTTGTCAAGCATCTGAGTGTAAATCACATAAGTACTGGGATGCTGCAATGGTCATAAGTATGAAAAATGGTCATAAGTCACTATTTTCAGTGGTTTTGTAACTTTGAATGGTCACTAAATGAACTGCTGTAAGTCGAGGACTACTTGTACTAAAATGAAACTGGAAATTCAAATCTTTCCACATAGTTCTTCTTTATTGCAAGTCAGATTTATAAAGCACCTTAACTATTCGTAAATCTCCATGTGAAAGCCTGAAAAACATCTCAAAAAAATCTGGAAAAAAATCACCAAATGAAAATTGTGTTAGAGATTAACTACTACATATGTTTTCTAACTTGTATTTTCTTTAATTACACAGGGCTTCTGAAGTCTAGAACTGATGAATAGTTGTGGAATTATAAACACTATATGAGTCTTTCAGCACGTCTGGTTTCTTGGCCCATTCAGTAATTGCACATTCCACTATAAACTGTAAACAGATTTACAATTATCATGGCCAAATATCTCATATATTTCTACTCCAAGAGGTGTGGCTATATTGAAATACATTTATTTATTCATCAGATTTCTAAGTTGCCCAAGTATAAATTTTCAGCAGCTTCATTAAATTAAGTAAGAAACAATATCATACGGAAAAGAACAATTGCATGGACAGAGCAAATCAAAAATAATATTTGTTCCATCTCACCCCCTCAATTCAAAGGGTTTCACATGCAAGGCCTAGGGCAATAGCCAGGTTTTCAAGGCTTGTTTAAAGGTGGGCAGGATGGGAGGGCATATGAATCTCTAAGTCACTGCTATTACAAAGATAGATCCAATAACAAAGAAGGCTTGCTTTTTTTATTTCTGATACATGACATTATGCATTTGAGAGGACCCAAAGCAAACTGATTCTGTCCACTTTTATGGATGAGAAGAACACTATGGGAGATAGAGGATCCCTCAGGTCCTACATCATGTTATCACCAGCATTTCAAATTGTATTTTGAAGCTTTCTGGTAACTACTGCAGCTCATGGAGTAGGGATGTTATCACAGTTTTCCCATCACAGTGCCGTTGCATTTTGGACCAACTGTAGCTTCGAAGTGCTCTTCAAGGGTAGTCTCATGTAGAGCACATTGCAATAGACTACATATGAGATGACCAAGGCATAGCTGTTTGAAAAGAGGGATAGAGTGATGATTAGCCTCCCAGTCCATAAACAGGTGCAATTGATACACAAGCTGAAACTGGACAAAAGCCTCATTGAGCAGAATTGAGAATCCAGGAAAAAAATCAGATTGTGTACTACTCCCAAACTCAGTCTTAATCAAAGCTAGAAGAGCTTTCAAACTGGGTGGTAGAAGAACCCATAACCACTCAATCATTGTAGGAAGATTGAACTGAATCCTATTCCTCCCAATCCAGACACCACCACCCCCAAAGCCTTCAGGCATAGCAACAAGACCTTGACTATGCTATTTGGTTGGCCAAGGATCAACGTGTACAAGCATAATGTGTTGATGATATCTGGGTCTGAATCAAAAGATTATCTTTTCCACTGGAGTCTTGAACATGTTAAGCAAATGGGTGAGAATGTTCAATCCTATGTCACATCACACTGGACATTTGTACTTCATCATCTCTGATCAACACCAAGAAGAATAGGCCCCAGAGAAAAAAGAGCCACCATGTCTCCTCACAGTTGCTTCAGGTTTATACTGTGGCTAAAAAACAAAGTAGAAACAGAATCCCCATATCAACACCACCATCTGATTTTATTAGATTTTATTTGGCCATGAAAGAGTTAAATTTCATGGAGAATTCATAATGAGATAAGATAGAAGGGGAAATATTGGCCCTTCAGGTTTTTTTAAAATCTAATTTTAATAATAGATTGCATTTCTAAAACAGATTTCCCAACTCTTTCTACAGGTCAGCCTATATCAGTTGTTTTACCATTAGATTTTAATGCCATTTTGATGCACAGTATAATGAGGCCCATATGTATTTATACATCTATCTTTATTCACCTATTTTCCTTTTGTAATATCTCACTATTTTGCTTTAAATATATAATGGATTTATCTGTAACTTCCTTTAGCTAGCTGTGTAGCATGAGAGTCTAATTCTAAAGAATACGGGATCAAAATTTTACTTGAAATCTTTCCTTCTCTACTGTATGTCACATTTGACTATATTTTAAGCCTCAAATTGTGATGGGATAAAATAACAAAATGAATAACAGAATTATTATAATAACATACCAAAGTATGTGACATGTTCCGATAGGTCATGCATTTACATTTCAGTAAAAGGCAGGCAGTAGTTTCACAGCTATTATTCAAAGCTGTTATTATCACCACAGCCACAGTTATACCTAGTCAAAAAACTACTTTGTTCACTCTTCAGTTCTGAATGAACACTGGCTGCTTTTAGAGTCCTTACAGTAGTTGCAACTGATACAAAGGACAACTATATACATATTAAAAGAAGTTTGCAAAAACATGCTTTCAAGAGAGAACTATATGCAGCAATGAAGAGTAATATTGTTTTTTGCTTTTCAGTCAAATAGAAAAACTCACATGAAAAAGCTGAAAATTAATTGGCATAAAAAGAAAATTCTGTTGAAAGAAGAGGGCTTATTAAAGAGGAAAAGAAGAGAAGTTATTAAGAATTTCACATTTAAAATCTTTTAAAATAACTGCTTTTTCATATAAATACAAGAATAGGTATGTAAAAAAACTGACATTTCTAAACAGATATTTAAGATGAAGACTTTGGAAAGGATTGTTGAGAATCTCTCCTTTCAATAACATCTAGTAAAATGCAGTGATTTCATGGATTAGTTTAAATAAACGCCATATCATAAATTGACTGTCTAGGTCCGGGATGGCGAACTTATGCCACGCGTGCCAGAGGTGGTGTGCAGCGCCCTCTCTGATGGCACACGAGCCATCATCCCAGCTCCGCTGCACATGCGTGCGCGTGCCTCCAGCCAGCCAGTTAGTCTTCAGGTCTCTGCCACACATGCAAGTGTATTTGAAATGCAAAAATCCAGCAACTGCTAAATAGCAGCATATACAGTAACCTAGCAGTCATCTCAATATGTGCAAACCAGATTTCATAGTTCTCATATGTGCAGATAGCACAGAGTTTTCTCCAACAACTAATAAATAACCATGTACTCAACGAATTGTCATATAATCAATGCAAATAAAATAGAAAAGAATAGAATAACTGAGTTGGAATAGACCTTGGATATCTTCTAGTCCTACCCCCTGCTTAGGCAGGAAACTCTATACCAGTAATGACTAACCTTTTCATTTTCGCGTGCCAAAAGTACGTGCGTGCGCACCCATAATGCAATGTGCAGCCCACCTGCATACCCTGCCCCCTGCATGTGTGTGTGACATTTTGCCCTGCGCATGCACATGAGTCCCCCATGTGCCCCCACCCCATGCATGCATGCACGACCCCCACATGCAACCCAAAAACCAACTGGCCAGCAGGAGGCACATGTGCATGCATGGTGAAGCTAAGCTGGAGAGGCGGCTCACGTGCCCGCAGAGAGAGCTCTGTGTGCCACCTGTGGCATGCATGCCATAGGTTCACCATCACGGCCGATACCGTTTCAGACAAATGGTTGTCCAATCTCGTCTTAAAAACTTCCAGTGTTGGAGCATTCACAACTTTTGGCTACAAGTTGTTCCACTGATTAATTGTTCTGTCAGGAAATTTCTCAAAATAGTCTGGAGGTGGTTTATTTTTTACCTTGCAGTAGGTATGGCAAACAAATTAGAGCCATAGTGATTCATGCTTATTGCTGGTATATATAATATTCTAATTTACCAATGTTAACAAATCAAATACCCCAATTTATCAGCAGCATTGCTAGATTAATCCAGAAAATTGATAAGCAGCATGTGACAGAAACCATCTTTTTTTTAACCTTCATATTAAAGCACAATGTCTCTAAACAATTACCGTGTTTCCCCGAAAATACGACCTGTCCCGATATTAAGCCCAGTTGGGATTTTCGGCACATGTGCTAAAATAAGCCCCCCCAAAAAAGAAGCCCCCCAATTACTTTATGGGGAAAGGGGCGGGCATTCCTCACGCACCCCACACACCCTTACCGAGGCGTTCTTGCATTGCCCGCCGAGGCAGAAGTGCAGGGAGGCGGA
>JANHFT010003887.1:37277-57582 GCA_032467955.1 Pseudoxenodon macrops
GATAATAAGGCCAAGGCCATATTTCGGGGTTCAAAAGAAAATAAGACCCTGTCTTATTTTCGGGGAAACACGGTATTAAGTTGTGTTCTGGTCTTTATATTGAAAATATACTCCCCTGTAATTGCATCACTCACAACTGGAAGTCTTGAAAAGGAAAAATAAAACAGACCAACTATTTTCATCAATAGTAAGTCAATATAATAGGACATTCCTGAGCAGACAAATGATAAAATGATTTGATATGATGTTTAGCATGAAGCATACAGGAAATCTATTTTCAATGAATGTAGAATGAAATTATTTTACAGATGGTTCCCAAAGTTACAATAGATCCCCCGAAAAGAGGATAATTAACTGCACACCCATGATCACACTTTGGGTGCTCAATAATCTGGCCACATTTATGGCTATTTGCAGTTACATGACCACATTTTATGAGTTTTGTTGAAAATTGGCACATACTTATGCTTTTTGCAAAATCATATCACAGCAAACAATTGGTTTTCATACCAACTGGTGCATTTGCTTTATGTTGCAGTATTCACCTAATGACTGCCATTAAAATGTTGCAAAATGGGTTGACCGTGTGACCAAAATTTAGAATGAGAACAGCTGATGTAATCAATGTCCTGGAACATTGTGCTTCCCTAAAGTTAAACTTTATTAAATACACTACATTGGCACAGAAGAAGCTAAACCAACTCTGCTTTTCCCACACACAAGCTCACATAGTTAAACTGGCTTTTTCCCTTTGGCCATCCCATTCAGTTCATTGCATTGTCCAATTGCATCCGCTTCTTTGTGATGGAAACCGTCTGGATCATTCAAACACCTGCACTGTGTAACCTTAGGGCTGGCAACAGAGTCTCACGATCTGCAGACAGAATCTTGGCATTCCATTTCCACCTTGACATTCCAACCACCCGCTTCCGATTGTTGTCAAGCTGAGAGTGAAGAAGTAACTAGGTTAAAGAACTAATCATTCTTGACATTACCTATATACCTTCAACAGTTTTGTCTCCTGCTTTCACCATACTTCCTTATTTTAAATGAAAAGGTAATATCTTGGTTTATCACTTGGTTGCCCTGGTTATTAACTGCAAATTATTTCAGAAGACATCAGTGTTGTTAATTCATATTATAAGCCTTACTAACCTGATTTTTTAAAATCTAACATGAGGGTTCAACCTACAGCAAATGGTGATCACATGAAGGAAGAATAGAAATAGGAAAAGTTAAATTATCTTCCCAGACAATTTACACTGACACAACGAAGCAGCTTAAAATTGCTAAAAATATATTGAAAAAAGTTTGATGCAGTTTAGTGATAAATTATTACAGCGAAGATGACATACATATGGAATCGATAATGTTCTCAGCATGGGAGAACTATGAAAATGTCACATGTCAAATGTTTTTATAACTTAATGGTGTGATTTTACATTACTTTCATACTCATGCAAAGTATGAGTATGCAAAGTAGAAATAACAGTTGATTAGGTTGCTTTCCCAAAACACATAATTGTGTTCCGTTTGTAGCATATTAGTGTAATAGAAGGAATTCATGGCAGATATAGACCCAATACAACAGAGGGAAACAATGCTGTTTATTATTTCCAGAATGTTTATTTGCGTGTGGTTAGGTTTTTTTGGTTTAGTGTTTTTTTTTGAGCCAGGAATAAGAAAGTAAAAGAGTTCATTGATTTTGTCAGATATTGTATTTATTCAAATGGTAGAAATTGTGGGTGCTGCAGGCTACTGTTTCAGATTGTTTACCTTGTTTTTCTCTGTCTCTCTTTGTTGCATTTTTGGTTTAATAAATCTGAAAGCTGGCACTATTTTAGGCTGAATTACAGTTGAGAATAAGTCCATTTTAATGTTCCATTCCTATGTTCTCTTTTTTTCCACCATCTTCTCATATATCTAATCTTATGCTTCGAAAATAAGTATTTTCTTTTCATTGACTATCTCTTTTATACAGGAATTTTTGAACAAGACTTCCAGAAGAAGGGAAAATGATTTGTGTTCATTTGTGACATTTTCTCTCCTTTGCTGCCTTAATGCCATTTTTTCTTTGCTGAAATAATGGTTATAACAGAGTAATTTAAGAAAACTTAGCAAAAAAAAAAGACTCAAAATTTAAGACATTTTTCAAACATTTTAATTCCTAATTTGAAATTAGTGCAATTTCCTGTGATAAAGATGTGTTCTATACTGTTTTCAGTGTTTTAGCATGTACCAAGTCATTTTTAATCATCATCAAATGGGTCTGCCATATCAGATTGCTGTGTATGACCTCTACTTAACCCTGCAGACCTTATATTTACCCTGCAATTGAATAAAGTAGTATCAAATTCTGCAAATTGACACAAGTTTAAAACTGTGAAACATATACGTAGTGTAATTTATTCTAGTACATTATCTCTTACCAAATTATTAGTTTTATTTTTCTCTAACAGAGATAAATCTGCAATAAGACAAATGACAATATTTCAAGAATGATTCTATTTATTTATACAGAAAGCTTTATTTATAGACAATTGTATTCCTATGTAAGACTTAAAGTAACATTTAAGCAGGCTAGTACATCTGCTTAAGCAAACAGTTTTTGTATTGTTAAATATTGAGGACATCTTGGGTGAGGATTAGACAAAAGTAGTTCATTTAAATATAGCTAAATTATTCATTCCTTAACAGTGCTATGAAACACTATTTATTGCTTGTCATTGATTAAATTGGTTATAGTAACACTCTGTGTACAATGCTTAACAGAAATTATAGTATATTCAATTATACCACACAGTTTGCTTAACAACTGTGATTTGCTTAACAGCTGTGATGATTTGCTTATCCAAAAAATAGAATAACCAGGATCAGTCATGTGCATGCCTTGATTTACAAGCACAATGACTTATGAGCAGATATCTGGTCCCAGTTGTGGGTATAAGCCATACACACACATATATACCTGAATATATATATATTGATATATATATTGATATATATATACATTGATGCCGAGTTATAGCACAGCCCATTTAAGGTTCAAGATACAGCCCAAAGTCAATAAAAATGTTTTGTTACCTCAAAAAAACCTCTAATACTGCAAATATGCATTGACGTGCAAGGTCTGGGATCACAGCTCCATGATTAGGAGGAAGAGCTAGACCGGACTTGTTGCAATATATGTGGCAAGAATGAGTTCTTTGGGGAATTATAACCAACTGCAGTTGTGATTTCTATTGGTTTCTACCACTTGTGAAAAGAGGAAATGATCCTGATATGAAGAATTCATGCTTCAAAAAGTCATATTTTTGGAAAAATCTTCTCAAGTTTCAGTTGAAGAAAAACATGTAGCTGAGTGAGGGAGAATAAAGATGTTCTGATTTTCTTATTTGGATATTAAGAAAAACAAAATTCAGAAAATTTCAAATGATGAAATAGAATTGTCTGAAGATATATGTTCCATCAGCAAGAACTGTAGAAGAATGTACAGATTTCATCCACACAATTGACAATCCTGCAGAATTGTTTTCAAAAAACCCTAGCTTGGTTCCTCTCAATGAAATGATAATAAAAATCAATTCCATACATTAGATGCTTCCCTGAAATGATGAAAGAATATTGTTCCTTCAGTGCTATCAATGAAGGAGCTAACACTACTCAATTTCCAACATAATTCCCTGATTTGGTTGAATTCTCTGGGTTGGTACCACATAAACTGGAATTGAAAATAGGATGTCTTGTAATTTTAATAAGAAACTTGGAACTTTCATCATTTTGCAATGATGATCATGAAAGAACTCCACAAGAATCTTATTGTAGCAAAGATAAACAAACTTTGGTGTGTTCAAAAATGACATTATCATGATTCCAATTACACCCAATTTATTAGAAAGTGAAGATGTCTGTTTCAAGCAGGCACAGTATCCAATGCAGTCATGCTTTGCTGCCAGTATACAGAAAGCACAATAAGAAACCATGAAGAATGTGCTGATTTATCTGGAGAAACCGGTATTCCAGCATGGTCAGCTGTATGCTGAGGAAAAAGAAGTGAAAACATTAAAAAATGGCATACCAACCCAAATGTTGTCATCAAAAGAATTCTTTGTTAAATGAAAAGCATCTATATTTGTTCTGTTATGCACCTTTCTTCTGTAATAAAATGATGTTTTCTTCTTTAATTTTAAAACCAAAGCAATAGCAATCCACCTGTGGTCATTCTATTTTTCTGTGATGGCAATGAAATATCTCTGAAAGGATTACCCAATGGGTCATGGGTTGTCTAGTAGCTCATAGAATCAAGAAAGATAATTTAGAATGAGGAAAAATTACCTACGGTTTTAGAAAATTAGGTTAAAATAATTAAATGTTAAGAGATATCCCCTTATCAACTATCATTTTAAGAAATATGAAATGATTCTTTAGAAAAATACTTGACAAGAATCTGTTAAGAATCCATCATATGCATTTTTAGATTAAATTAGTTTTAATCTGGTTCCAACCTTGGTTTTTATCAACTTTTCTTCATAATTTGAATGAAAAAAAGAAAAATCCTATTGCAGCTCTTTCTTAATGTTGGATTTTTAAATGAAATAATCTGAGTGCTAAAAAGCAAAATGGAGAAATATTGTGTCTTAAAACTAAGCTGTGTAAATGTACCTCCCACATAATACATTTGTGAGTAATAACAATTATCTTGTTAGTTTTTTTCAAGACATGAGCTGGGTGATCTATGTAGAAGTTTAATCACTCTCTGTTTTTGTAGTTGTTTCACTTTCATAATAATAGCACCGACCATTTAGCTTCAAAGTTACCTTTGTATTTTCTTTGTGCTTTTGAGAATGGTTTACCAGTTGAATTGCTGCTTTAATAATAATGTTACAGTGAGAAAATGCAGGTATCTTTAAAAGCAAGTGGAATATATGAACAGCTAGATTTGGATTGGGTTGACCTATGATTGTAACGTAGCATTACATTTAACATTAAAGTCATCTCAACTTATTTCATAAGATTGTCGCAATTGCAATATTTTGATTCTGAGGTACATGAAGGTAGGATGGAATTTCAACATAAGAAAATACATGCAGAATGCAATAACAAGAACAGACATGCCAAATGTATATGGGATGCCTACAAAATATGACTGCAATTCAACCCTCTTTTCCTATTTCCCAGAACTGCTAATATTTCTCACAACTTTGATCACGACTGTAATGCATAATGTTCATGACTACCGCAATAGCCATTGACACAGATTAAATCAAGAACTTCTGGTTTTTATTGGGATTGAACTAATATTACCAAGAAACAGTATTCTCATTCATTTTGTCTCCTGAATACACAAGCAATAGAATATTACCACACTTTCGATTCTGATCACACATAGTCTCATATAACAGTGTTTTAAATGAGTACATTTCCTCTCAGAATATCAATCCACTCCATAAATCACATTTGTCTCAGCAGGTCCTTTGATATTCTGTAGATTACTTTCTATATAGCAAAACAACCTTAGGAATTCTACTTGAATAGTTTGTAGCAATTTTAGATTTTGTAGAGTTTGTAGAAATTTTAGATTTCTCTAAAGTTTCCCTTTTGTCACAGACATGCATTTTCCATAGTGGCCTTGCATTGTATTTTAAGCGAGGGGAAGAGAAATATAGATCAGAAATAATTCCTGATTCCTAATTATCAAATAATACATACTAAAAAGCTTTTCCTCCTAAATTAGGATGCTGGAAAAAAATATAGGGGAAAACTTTTTTTAAACCAGAAAGTTTGGCTCTCAATGATTCCTTAATTCTTGCTAGTTAACTTGCCTACCTTACTCTTTTTGTTTGCATATAGTAGGCTAAAGTTTAGTAAGCTAGTGTGTAGCTCAATGTATTGCATGGACCCAGCCAATAAAGTGATTTCATTAAGTCATGGTTAATTAAACCATGGGTTATGATACCTTGAATCAACTTCTTCTGGCGTCATCTATATTTGTCAGTGATGACAGGAAACCTGGAAGTTACACTTCTAATGAAACCAAAGAACACAGGATGGGGAAGCCTGCTTCATATCATACTTTGTAGCTGAGTCAATACATAATACTATAATGTAGGCTGGGTGTTTTTTTATTTACTAAATTGTACAACAATTTAATCTATAGTTACTGGCTAAGTACATAAATCAGCAAGTTGTGATTTATTCATTAAACCATAGTTAAGTTAACCATACCTTACTGAAATATAAACAAATATAAACAGTGACCTTTGTAAATACAGAGCTAGTCCTCAACTTGCAACCACAATTGAGCCCAAAATTGTTGCTAAGACAATTAAGTGAGATTTACTGCATTTTATGACCTTTCTTGCCAGAATTGCTAAGTGAAGCAATGCAGCTGTTACGTTAATAACAAGGTTTTTAAACCAATCTGGCTATCCCAATGACTTTGCTTGTCAGAAGGTTGCAATGGTTGCAATGGTGATCACCCTGGGACATTGCAACCATCATGAATAGAAACCAGTAATCAAGCATTCACATTTTATTCACCTGACCTGGGAATGTCATGGTCATAAGTCATTTTTCTCAGTGCCATTGTAACTTTGAATGGTCATGAAAAGTTTTTTTTTAATTTAATTTAATTTTAATACAAATAATCCATCTTCCATTAAACAGTGTGTCATCTGAGTACAAATGTTTTGTGCAATAACAGTTTACAGCCATATTCATTATTTTATCTATTCTTAGCTTAATACCAATGCATAACATATCTAATGCTATGTCATCCTCTTCTTGACTTATTTAATTCTATTAATACATTTTCCATATTTCCATTCATCTACTTTTGTTTCTAATTTTCATATTTATCCTCTAACCATCGATAAAATAGTTCCCATATCATATAATATTAATTTTGTTCTTTCTCTTTCATTGCCAATGTTAACCTATTCATTTCTGCACATTCTAATATTTTCCTAATCATATTCTCTTCTTTGGAATCTCTTCACTTTTCCAATTTTGTGCAAATACAATTCTAGCTGCAGTTATTACATGGATAATCAAATATACATTTATTTTGCTATAAGTTATAAGGTAAAATCCACAACAAGAATATTTCAGATTTCAAATCATTATGTTGTTGTATCATCTTCTCCAACCACATACACATTTTTGTCCAATATTCTTTGGCTTCTATGCATGTCCATCACATATGATAGTATGAGCCAGGCACCTGATGGCATTTCCAGCATTTAGCTGATTTATCTTTAAACATCTTTGCCAGTCTTGCCGGTGGAAGATGCCATCTATAAAATATCTTATACAGAGTCTCTTCGTATGCAGTTGACATTGTTAATTTATAATTTCTATCCCATAGTTGCTGCCATTTTTCTAATTCTATCATATAACCAAATTTTTTTTGCCTATGCTATTGTTTCCTTCACTTGTTCTTCTAGTTTAATACACAATAAATAGCTATACAGTTTTTTAAATCATCCTCTCTCCTGTTAATATCTTATCTAATTCTGTCAATTCCATATAAAAACCATATAATTTAGCATCTTTTTCATATCTGGATTGTATTTGAAGTTGTGTATACCAAACCATATCAATCCCTTGTTTAGTTTTGAGCTCCTCCTTTTCAGTCAAGATATCTTTATATCTAACAATATTTCCCATATTAATAATATTTGGATGTATAAGTGCTTCCGTCATCGAAAACCAAACTGGTATCTTCAAATACTGTTGTTCTCTAATTTTTTTCCATACTAACAATAAAGCGTTTCTTATATAGTGTCTTTGGAAGTAACCATGTATCTTACTTTTTCCATACCATAAGAAGGCATGCCAACCCAATTGCAACTCATGTCCCTCCAATCTCAATAATCTTATATTTTTCAGTACAATCCATTCTTTCATCCATGTTAACATTGCTGCCTGATAGTATAGTTCCCAATTTGGCCGTCCAAAGCCTCCTCTAGTTCTTGTATCATGTAGCATTTTTAAGTTAATTCTTGCTTTTTTCCATTGCCAAATATATTTTATTATTATTTTATTTAGATCTTCGAAATATTTTTTCTGCAATCTTATTGGAATTGTTTGAAACAAATACAATAACCTCGGTAATATATTCATCCTAATTGTAACTATTCTTCCTATTAATGATAATTGCAAGCTTTTCCATTTTTCCAAATCTATCTTAATTTGTTGTATCAGCTTATAACAATTATCTTCCTTAATCATTACACCTCTCGTTGTTAACTGAATCCCTAAATATTTTACTTTCTTTATAATCTGACTATTTAGTCTCTTCATTAACTCTTTTTTGTTTCTCTATAATATTCTTCAATATAATCTTAGTTTTTTCTTTATTTATCTTCAGCCCTGCCACTTCGCCATACTCTTCTATTCTTTTTAACAGTTTTGGCCCTGTTTCTTGTGGATCTTCTAAGTTAAAACCAAATAATCTGCAAACGCTTGTAGTTTGTATTTTTCCTTTTTTATTTCCATGCCTTTTCTCTCCTTATCCTGTCTAATATTTCTATTCAATACTTCCAATGTCAACACAAATAATAATAGAGGACATCCCTGCCTTGTGCCCTTCATTATGTTAACCTTTTCAGTCATATCTCCATTCACCATCACCTTTGCAGTTTGTTTATAGTATATTGCCTTAATCATCGTAATAAATCTCTTCCCAAAATCCATAAATTTTAGTTGCATCAGGATGAACTGCCAGTTCACATTGTCAAACACCTTTTGTGCATAAAGCAAGATCAACCACATTTGCTTCTCTGAATGTGCTTCATAGTATTCCAGTGTGTTCAAAATTATTCTCATATTGTCTTTAATTTGTCTCTTAGGTAAAAAGAACCATTTTGGTCTGTGTGTATAAATTGATTCAAAAATGTCTTTAGCCTTTCTGCTATTATTGAAGCAAATATTTTATAGTCTGCATTCAATAGAGATGGTCATGAAAAGTTGAGGACTACCTGTATTACTTTTTATGGCAATCAGTGATATAAAGCTCAGATTATCATCTACAGGTGTTCAACACCTGACAAAGTCATTTGGATTTGTTCCCAGTTAGATTCCATGTGTGGTACAAGTCCATTTGAGATGCCTGGAGAAAGGCTTTGCTCAGTGATCTGGGAATGATTTGACCTTGTTGGACTTGAGGAAGTGGGCAGGCTCCTCAATACTGTCATTTTTACCACCTGTCAGTTCGATCCTTATCCCTCATAGATGCTAAAAGTCTCCAAGATGGTTCAAGCAGTGATTAATTCATAATTGCAGGTGGGACATTTCCAGGACCTTTTAAGGAGACCTGGTTTGCCTCTTCTTTAAAAAAAATCACTTGTCTCATCTTCCTGGACAATTTTCTTCCTGTTTCCCATCTTCCCTTTTTAGGGAACGTGATGGAAAAGTGGTTGCTTGGCAGCTTCAGAGAGTCCTGGATAAAATGGATTGTCTGGACCCTTTCAGTGAGGTTTCAGGTCTGATTATGGAACAGAAACAGCATTGGTTGCAATTGATGATCTTTAATGAGAGCAGGATGGAGATAGTGCAATCATCCTCATTCTTGTTGACCTTCAATACCATAAGTTTCCTTTTGGGAAACTATGGCGGCTAAGATCAGGTGGCAGAGTCTTCCACTGGTTGGCTGCTTTCTCCAAGGCTTCTCCCAATCAGTGTTAATAAGGAGTGAGAAATCCAGCCCACAGCTGCTCTCTTGCGGCATGCTTCAGGGTTCAGTACTCTCTCTACTCCTTTTTTGCATGTAGATAAAATAACTGGGTAAAATAATCTGTCCTCACGAGTTGAGGTATCATAGAGTTGAGTATCATCAGCGTACTGATATCTCCACTCCTAGTGAATAAGTGATGCTGTTGGTGCCCTATTGTGGAGGAAAACTAGAGCCTTTGGCTAAACCCTGGCAAGACTGAATGGCTTTGTGTGAATGGAATCTCAAGATCCGGGATTTTGACATCCTTAGGACTGGGGTTAGATGGCACTACCCCAGACAACTTGGGGGATCTCCTGGACTTGCAACTCTTGCTCGAAGAGCCTTTATGAAATTTCAGGTTGTGCACCAGTTATGGCCTTTCCTGGATCAGGAGTCCCTGCACTAGTCATTCAAGCTCTAGTCCTCTCATGTTTGGGCTATTGCGATGCACTCTACATGGGACTACACTTGAAGAGCATTGGGAAGTTACAGCTGGTGCAGAGTGCAGTGGCATGGGTAGCTTTTGGGTCCCCAGACTGGCCCATATTACACCATATTCCATGATGTACACCGGCTGCTGGTTTGCTTCATTCAAGGTGTTAGTTATCACTTTTAAAGCACTTCATAGCATTCATCCAGGTTCCTTGGGAAACCGTCTAATCCCAATGAGATTGGCCTACCCCACTTGTGCTGGCAGAGGAGGCATGGTGCATCAAACTCCCTGGATCAGCCAGGGAATTTGGGCTGGTGGGATCCAGGAGTGGAACCTTCTCTGTTGTCGCTCTTGCCCTTTGGAACATCTTACACACACACTCCCCAGAAGGAGGTTCCTCCCACCTCACTGACCTTCAGTGGACGTTTGAAGATCTGGCTCTGCCAGTTGGCCTGAGGCTCCAATGGAGAACTGTCACGCTGGAGGTGATTGATAGATTAACAACAGATCTTTCCTCTCAATAAATCCTCCAGCTCATTCCAGTCCATCTCTTCCTATCTTTTAGTTATAGCTGATAATTTGTATTTTGGTAGTATTTTATTCTTATTATATACATATTCTTGTATAGTTTTATTCTGACATTGTAAGCTATCCAGAGTCACCTGGTTGTGAGATGGGCAGCAAACAAATTTAATAACTAACTAAATAAATCTTTTTTTAAAATTATTTGAGCTGTCTTTATGGCAACCCCATTTACCCAAGAATGATAGAGAAGTAGTAGTATGTTATTGATGAATGGGATAGATTACAGTTCAAATATAAGGGGATTTCCCAAGATAGATGCTGTGGGTGAGTGGAAAGGTCAGAGGATCAGATTTCTGCCATCCCATTTGCATATATCTAAATGGAATTTTCTATATTTAGTTTATTTGGCAGAGGCTCAAATTTGTTTGGTTTCTGATTCTTACTCTGTATTTTAAAAGAGAAACAGTATATGTATTTTATATGTGTGTGCATGTGTGTGTTTTAAATTTAGTTTAATTTTCACTGAGAATACCCAGGCTACGTGGTGACAAATAAGTAGTTATTATTGCTATGTATAGACAGCAGAAAAGTTGACTGAATGTTCCTGTTTTATGTTGAGTCAATTGGATAAGACATAATTTTTACATATAAAGATAATGGAATTGTGAGTTCTATTTAATATATCACAACAAAAATTACCCTGACTCTGTAATTTTCAGCTATTTAAATCAAGGGTTTCCTAGATCTTAATCAGCTGACATTTAATATGAAGAAACATTAAAAAGGAAGTACTTATCATATATCCAGCATATGTTTCATTTTTTTGTTTCTATAGATATTTGTATAGAAACGTCTGCATGGAAGAAGTTTTTTTTTAAATTCACTAGTGGTAGGTCGGTTATAGTCTGGCAAAAGAGAATAGGTGTATATTTACTTCTAATATATATATATTAGAAACATATGCTTAGGCATAATAATAAAAAATTAAGCTATTCCCACAAGTGTCCTTGCCAGCCCTCTTGGTAAAAGACTTTTTATTATGCCTATTCATTTCACTATTCAGATAGTGGTTTTTTCAAATGAGTCCTGACAAGTTTGGCTTCAGAGCTCAAGGCTGCTTCTGTGTTATGTCATTAGAATTTGTTACTAGGATATGTTCACAAGCTGCCATTTCTTCCCGTTTTCTGGTGTTCTTTTGTAAATGCAGTCTGCAATGCTGAAGATGTGATACCCCTTTTTTCTGCTTATAATTTCCTATAAACCACAAAATGTATTTTCAGTGATAAATTTATTCACTTTTTAAAAGCATGTGTGGACATCATGTACACATAGCTAAGATCAAGTTTCTAGTTAAACATATAAAGAACCACTTTTAAGGCTTGAAGGATCTAATTTTATATAATGAGGGTGTCACAAATTCCACTGTTCACAACATATGTTATAACTCATTTTGCTGCCAACCATATGTCAAAAACAATCACAGATTTTTAACCTGGAGGTTCTGATTAGGAATTAAAGCTATGACCAGAAGCAATTATTTGAAGTAATCATTCTAGAAGTCTAGACTAACTTTGGATTGGTTTACACACTAAAAGTGCATCATGGAATCACCCTTACTATAGCTCAATTTCACAATGTTCCAAATAATATGAATACATAAATCATATGGGACAGAAGAATCCCATGAGAATGATCAATTCTATATCTTTCTGGAATTTTTTCTCATTGTTGTCATTCCAGTAATAATAGGCTTCTTCATGCATATAATAAACAAATTAAAGACTCCTCAACCCTGTAACTAGCTAATGTGTTTGATGATGAATCATCAAACATAGGCAAAGAATAGCCTATGTAAAAACATCACTCATATTCAGGAATTCTACACCACATAGATTCTAAACATAATCCGACGAGTATAGGTTCTTTGTTAAATAAATCCAGGTCTAATTCTGACCTTTAACGTAGGTTTCACTCCAATTTTTATCTAATATATTATACAAAGTAATGGAGCTATAACAAACATGGAAAAGACAGAAAATGTGAGAAAGTCCAAACTGGTATCATGATTCTCCATTGTGAAGTGTTACTAAAACATAAGATATGTGATGGAATAGACCAAAGCCCATTTTTGTCGTCACATGCTGAAAGAGTGCATGAGCATGTGCGACAGAGCACCCGCACCCATAATGCAACGCACATGTGAACCCATGTGCCCCACTCCTGCATGTGTGTGCAAATCCCCTGCATGCTGCGCAAGCCCATGCAACCCCAGTGTGACCCCCACACCCCATGCATGCATGCATGACCCATCTGCTCCCTCTGGCCCCTGGACACGTGATGCCCCTGCACTCCCCCTGCCCCTCCACATACATGTGTGACCCCCCCACATGGCCCCCACTCCCGCCTATGCACATATGACCCTCCCCGCATTTCCCCGCCTCTGAGCATGCACATGCAATCCCCATGCTCTCACTGCCCCCATTCATGCATGTGCACTCCCCATGTTCCCCCCACACTTGTGTGTGTAACCCCCACACATGCACATGACCCCCCTGCCTACCTCCCATGTGTGCGCAATGGCCCATGCATGCACGTGCATCTCTCACATTCGTCCTGCCTCCCACGCATGTGTGGCAGAGACCCAAAAATCAGCTTGCCATAGGTTCGCCATCACGAGAATAGATAATAAGGTATATGTTTTGAGACATGAATGCTATATTTCACATTAACAAGTATTGAGGGATATGTCTCAGATATTGAAGGTTACACATAGGTAGCTATACTTTACACTGTATTAATCTGTCTAATCTTTTTCAAATTTGTCATGTTCAACAACCTTTATTACTACTTATCTCTAATTCTATTGTTTAACTATGGTCTGTGTAAAAAGCTATTTATTGAATATAGATTTGTGGAATGTTCCCAGATTGGTAGTGTTAGGAAACAGGAAAAATCCCTTTTCCTTATTCAGATGCTTAATTTTATATGTCCCTGCCATGTTCTTTTTAAAACTTCATTTTCTTTTCTAAAAAAGAATGCTAAAAAGGCCCTAAACTGGCAACCTTTCCTAAGAGAGAAATTGTTACAGCCTCTTGATCAGATTGACTGTGCTATTATCAACCCTGCCATGTCCTTTTTGATATGGAAACTTGGTTATAGTTCATTCATTGCTCAAATACACTCTAAACTAGGAACTTGCTCTTTCTACTTTTCTATCCTTTCTTTTCACCTAGTCCTAGAGAGCTCTGTGTCATTGTTTAAAAAATTGGTTCTTATATCTGCTTAGTGGTCAACACCTTTGAGACACTTTAACTGTTGTAGAAGGATTATCCTGGAATCATCAAGAGTTAAACACCTTCCTAAATTATTCTGCATTAGTAAGGGATCTACTGTTTGATTATACAAAATAACATTTTTCTTGAAGGTTGTATTGCCCTACTCTACCTATTATTTCAAGTGGAGTAAGTTCATGGAGATGAGGTCTTTCTGAACTCTTTCTGAACATAGGTTTAACCTTAAACTGTCTACTGTTGACCTCACCCCATTCCTAAGACGTCTGTAAGGTGCGTGCATAAGCACACCAACGTGCCTACCATCCCTGTCCTACTGTCCCCATTTATTCGTACCCATTTCCTGTGTTCAGATTCATGTTTATACCTATATCTGTTATCTTATACATGCTTGACAAACAAACAAACATACAAACAAACAAACAAACAAATAAATAAATAAATAACCCTGTTGATGTCACCAGGACTAAATGGTCTATTCTGCCACACTACTTTGTAGTATGCAGAATCTGTCTATAAATCAGAACAGTATATTGTATTATATCAATAATACAAGAGATCCCAGATTCATTTCCTGCTATTTCAGGGCAGAGCTGGAACCAGTATATATTCTCCAGACTTCTGGAGAAATGTTATCAATGCTTTATTTCACATATACTATATTTCACAAAATACTATATTTTGTTAAATCGTGGTAAGCTGGTTTTGTACATAAAGCCAAACTAAAATTCAGCCAACAAGATTTAACACTACTGAGATAAATGGACCAAATACTTTGTTCCATAAACTTCCAAGTAAACAAAGCTAGTGCTTGCTGAATAAAAATAATCACTTTTATATATGGTTGTACACATATATTTAAAATTTAGAGAAATTTCAGTGAAATTTGCTTCCAAGATTTTATATACATGATAGCATATGCTTTTTAAATTTTTGAATGTAGTATTCCATACATTTCTGTGCCTTTTCACCACACACATTTATTCAAGCATAAATTGTATGCATAAACTGATCAAGCCCCTCTTTTCTTTCTGCGCAGCTAATAGAGTGTGCTTGGTAGCACAGGAATGTGTCACAGTAATGCAGAGAGCTGTAATGATGTCAGCTTGTTATTTACTTTCCAAATCTGAATGACTGAGCAAGGCGAAAGGAGAACCAATCAGCCACAATGTGACCCTGCAGGCAGAAAAAACACAGCACTCTCACCAGTAAGAGATTGGGGGATGGGAGGCACATGTAACCAGGGTAATGTTGCATCATGTATTTGCACTGCTTTTTGCACAGCTTCCTTTTTCTTTTTTCTGTAAAATGACTGTTGTAATTCAGAAAGCTCTGCCAGCGTAGAGAAAAATAAGAAAAGGAGGATTACTTCAAGACAAAGAACATCAAGATCTATCTATGTCAGGGCTAAGTGTAATAATACCTATTCCGCTGAATAAGAGTTATGTAGATAGCGTCAATCTATATTTAAATACATTAAAATTATATCAAGACATCACTGGTTTTCATAAAGTATATAGGGTATATAAATATTATGGGTTGTGTCCCCCCCTTTTTTTTCTGAATTTCCAAATATAAAATACTGAATTTGCAAAAACATTGTATTCTGATGTGTTAGTAGGATACATTTTATTTGACACAAAATTACTTGACTTTTAGAAACTGAATGTAAATAAAAGTATAAGATTCTTCATATAAATTTAGCTGCTTAAAAAGCAGTCTTAATGTTATAACTGCACACATACACATTATCAAATAGTGTATTACATTATTCTTTTATTAAAAGAAGAGTGAAAATAAGATTGCTAAGTAACAACTGGTCCAGAGGAGATTGTGTAAAGATAGTTTTTACTACCCTTTGATCTATTTTTTTTCTGACTCCAAAGGATTAACAATTCACTTGAACAGTAGAAGGCTGGTGGTGTGTGCAAGAATTCCTTTTTGGTGGAACAAAACATTTCAATTACCCCTAAAAGTGACTAAGGAGTTATTTCAGGACACTGCAATTGGAAGAGAAATTCATTTGATGGTCGGGGTAGGTGTTGATGTTTTTATTCGTTGCAAATCATAAAGGCAGAACTGCTGATAAATCCACCCCACCCCCCACCCCTCTCTCTGGGTTTCTTCCTTGAAGATCAATATGCTGATTTCCACCAGCAGCCCCGGAGACCACTTAGTCAGCCGGGTTCTGCCAGCCTTTGCCTGCTGCTTCGTTCTCTCGTAGAGAGTTGCAGCAGGGAGAGGCTGGCTCTGGACTTCCACATGCACTTCGCTCTCCGAGCACATTAACTTGCTCACGAAGTCATGAGCGTGAGCAGCGGTAGCAGCGGCAGCAGCACCACCACCTGACCGCCATTCTGCACCCCGAAACTTTCCGTTTTCCTGCCCGCCACTCTCTCGGACTTCCTTTTGATCCCCTCCGCCACCGGAGTGGATGCGGTGGTGGTAGTGGTGGAGGTAGAGAAGGAGGAGGAAGGACGGGAGGGGGGGAGAGAAGGTCTACGAGGGCTGCTCGAGATTTACAATCTGCTTCACGATCTCGGGACCTCAGGGTTGGAAAGAAGACTTCCACCATGGGCTGCCAGTGAAAGGAACTTGGCTTACTCGGGGCTTTGGCAGAAGTTGAGACTTTCCTCGGGGGCTTCCTGGAGGGCGAACCGGGCCTTTCTACACGCGGAGGGAGGTGAGTTTTTCCGGCCGGCCTTTTGGGGACTCCCTAAGAGAAATTGACAAACGCGGGTCGGCAGCGGCGAGAACACCTCGGGAGGGCCATGTTTTCCAGCGCGATTTCAACTTCCTTCTGTTCCCCGGCCGTAATGGATGGGCGGTTGACCATTGTTTATATGGGTGGACGTTTGCGCCTCACGTTTCGGTGGCCTTCGAGCTGGGTTGGCCCTCGGATTCCCCCGCGCCCCCTTACTTTCCCTTCAGGATGGGCTGCGTTTCCCTGTGGCAACCCCCCCCCCCAAAGGCTTTGGAATGGGCCGGAACAACTCTTCGGGCCTTGCTTTGATTGAAAGGAGAGCCTTGGGGTGGGGTGGGGTTGCCGATTGCCCTTCCGGACCCCTAATTCGATCGCAGGGACCTCAGGTTGATATTTATTTGGTTTCGTCTGCTTTAAGCAGTATCGCTGCAGAGTGGGGGAAGGGAGCTTCGGTGCCTTTTTTTTTTTTTGGGCCGTTTGCCTTGGCTAAGGCTGAGGGAGGAGGACTACAGCCAAGGGGCTGCTGAACTTGGACCCGGGGTGGTGGTGGCGGCCGGGGTGCCTTTTAAACTGAAATAAGGGGTGGGGGAGGGGACGTGAGCGCGGAAAATGGTGTCGCGGTTGTGTAACCCCAGCGTGGGGGAAGGGAGCCCCTGAATCAAGCCTGTCGCTGAGGCCGTTCCTGAAGTTTTCCCGGGGTGGTGTGGCTAATAAGCCCTTGGGGGCTTCCTAGTGAAGGGCAACGTTTTAGAAAAGCGCTCGGCTGTTTTTCAGTCTGCAGCCTTAAGACCTGTTGCATGCTAAAAGTTCAGAAAGACCGAGAGCCCTCTTTATGGGGACCTCATTGGTTCACTCCTGCAAATGACTTCCGCGCGTTGGCTTTGTCTTCTTTCTCTTCCGTTTCCCCCTCCCATGTTTTGTTTTGTCCCAGTGTCATTGTAGTCAGCCTGTTTTAATTTAGGTTGGGTAGGGGGGAAGAACACGTTATACTTGCCTCTATGAACCCTTGGCCTACTTATTGACTTGGCGGGTGACTCATAGAAACAAAAGGAATCACCTATCCTCCACTTTCTGCCAAGCTTTTCTTGAGCTTATAATTCTAAAGCTGCATCGGGTAGCCCTTAAATAGTTTAACATGTGTGCACATGTGTGATCTAGAAACTGCATTTGCGGGGTATATTGGTATTGACTTATTTGTATGTAAACTTTATAAAGGTGGTTTAAAAAAAAATCCATATGGCTTATGAAATGAAATACTGTCTGATGAGAAAGGTCCAGTTTTAGTTTTACTTTTCATGATTGTTTCCCCCGCCCCCCCAAAGGAATAATAGAAGTAACAGGTTGTCAGGGCTGTTTGATTCAGTATTATAGCTTTTTACTTTGAGTACTTATTAGTTGATTTTAAACGAGACCTTTTCACAGAGTAAAGACAAAGTTAATGCAATAAACCTTTCTTGCTATATCTCGCTGCAAGGTAGATGTACTTTTTTAGGCCAGATGTAAATAATTAATAATTAATCACATTTTTCAAAATTTATTTATAATTCCAACTTTTTGTCAAGCCACATGGTATGAGGCCTGATTCAGAAAGCTTGTTTATGAAGTCCAGGAATATCATTAGAATTTGCTTATTTTGTTACTTTTTCCATAACAGCAAGTCTACTTCAGGTTTGTTGACATGTTTGGTGATTCCCAATGGCTTTCTAGGCTCAGCTGGTTGCAGATTATTTTGGGTCACTGCTACTCCTTGATGTGGATGACTGATCAAACTTCATCTAGTCAAACTATCATCGTACTGTTTACATAGGCTAATATCTTGAAGAAGCAATACTTTAATTCACTTTAACTTTGAAGTTGTATGAATAAGAAGCTGACATGTTGCTGCAAGCGGTTTTTAACTGATAAAGAATTTCCAATTTTTTCAAAATACTAGAGTATTAAGTAAATACTTAAAATTAAACTATCATAATTACATTGCTTAACTTCCAACATAACTCTTATTCAGATAAATATATCCTTCTATTAAGGATATAAATCACTTTCCACAGAATGTCCAAAGCAGTAGGAGTATTCTAACAAAAACAGAATTTTTGTCCCCATTAAAAAGCAACTAAGTATATTATAGCTTAATGTTTTCAAAAATTTCTTCTGAGAAAATGGACTGTTGTCTGTGAAAACCTATGTATAATCATGCATGTTTAGTCTTAGGTGACACAGATTATTATTAAACCACTGAATAAGTTCCAGTCAATTTGTTTTCAAGTGAACATTTCAAGTATGTCAATTGGGTGCATTATCTCAAGTTATACTGTGTGTTGGTGTGTGTGATACTTTTTGCTGAGTGGTAATTCTGATCAGTTGCTGAGTGATTCTGTAAGATTGAAATAAGTCTTAATTGAGTATTTAAAGTGCTGAATCGTTTTTTGGCTATGTACAGTATTGTGGTAATTTTATATAAAATAGTATTTATTTAAATAATTTGGAAAATGAACTTTACTATAACAATAGATTACTGCTCTGTCTTCAAAATTACTTATCTATTTTCAGAAAGTAACTGAATATATGTATATGCAATATTGTTACAAAAATCTGAAATGCCTTTATCAATATGGAAAAAAGACTACTACTATCTTTTATGTTTTATTTAAACAAGACAGTCATTCTTTGTTGCATCTTTGTAGAACATGGCGTTGGCAGCCAGACTGCCACCTGTTCAGTTTAACACTGATGTTAATAAGGAAGACTATTTTTATATATGTCTATTTGCACTTCATTTAGGATTTGGATCCATTTTTATTCATATGATTCTTATATTTATTTAATATCAAATATTGCAAAAGACATGCAACAAATTGCCAACTGAATATGTAGCAAATTACAAATTGAATGTAGAATATTTAAAAAAAATGCTTATATGGTTACATGGTTTCATTTTTGTGAACAGAACATTAAAATCTGTGGGAGACTTCCAATACAACATAGCTTTTTTTGTAATGGAGCACAGAAAAAGTGTTGATGCAAGGATTCATCTCTGAAAATAGGAATGTGCCCAGAATATTGTGGGACACTGGTAATAGCATGGAAAATGATACCAGGGGTTTCAGAATAAAAGCAGGAACCATACTATAGAAATTAAGACTCCTGATCCACCCTTAGACATGGAAACTGACTGGCTGATATTGGGCAAGTACCTCAGTCCAACCTTTCAAATGGTTTTTTTCTGGAGAAAATAGGAGGATTATATATGTCACCTTGAGTTGAACAAAAAAAAACGTGGTATACATATTAAAAATGAATACAACAAAATAAAAATTGTTTCCCTAACTCCTGGTATAGAGCATTTCGAATAAACTCTGCTTAGTACATGCCCTTCCAGGAAATACAACATCCTGGATCCAAACTGTTGCAATGATATACAGAAGGGCTGATTGGGGTCAAAAAAGCATAATTTCTGTATTTCAATTTTTCTTCATATTTCATTATTTATTACTTTTAGGATAGGGTTGGAAAATATTCCCAGTGTCAGGCCTGCGTTTTGGCCTGCCACACTTTTAGCTATTTTATTATGCATGTTATATTGTGGGTAGATGGGAGGGGGTATCATGTGGAGTTGCAGACGTGGTTATATTTACATTCTT
>JANHFT010003887.1:57682-76013 GCA_032467955.1 Pseudoxenodon macrops
AACAGTTTGTGCCAACATGTCTCTCCTAATAAATCGGAACTTTGAGGAAAGCTTCGCCTTGGAGTCTGATCTTTTTAAGGATGATATTTGGAATGCTGACACCCAGTTTTCTTGAACTACTTTTTTTAGTAACAAAATATCTAGGCTCACCTGTACCTACACAGCCAATACTAAGATTTGTTTATATATAAAAAGAGTATTTGATAAAGAAAATACACGATAAACAAAATCATCCAGATTCTGCAACTGAACTCTCTTAAGGCTGCCTTCATTCTGATTGAGATAGTAAAAACAGATTTTACCTGACATGTTACATGAAAGCTGGCCTTGTATCCAATTAGCTTCTGAGAAAATTCTGTGCTCTTAATTTGTAACATCTAAACTACTTTTCAGTAACAATAGAACTATTTTAGACAGCTCCTTGAATGCATTTAATTGTGTTCCATCTGTGGATTGATGGAAAGTCAGTAGACATAAATTTTTGAGGTTCTGATATGGAACAGAGGAATAAAATTTTGGCTTTGGGACTAACAATTTGGTTTTTCCTGGTGATTAAACTAAAAAAGAGATGATTGGTTTTTTTTTTACATCTAGTACTAATGTTATCTCGGTAGTCTTATTTTATAGTTGGATGTCTTCATTATTCATCTTCCTTTCATGATTAAATTTAATAATACATTATAGTTGAATAGTAGTTGAATAGTAATTAATCAATTTGGCAATGATACCCTGACCTGAAAAATGTTATCAGTCTATAAATCAGCATTACCGGTGAACTTCTATTTTTAAAGCAAAGTTGTGTGATTCAAATTAGTCATCTGAGTAAAAAGTTGCTGGAGAAACTATGCTTAATTTTCATTGGCAAATCATCTGGGAAATATTTTCCCTACTTCCCGGTTTTGGCCAATCTCTAGAGTAAGATGGGCAATTATGGCCCCTTTACAACCTGTGGACTTCAACTCTTAGAATTCTTGAGTATAGCTGTCTCGGGAATTCTGGGAATTGAAGTCCACAGGCCGTAAAAGGACTATAGTTGCCCTCTCGTGCTCTACAAAATATTCTTTAATTAGGTATTTTTCTCCTTTTCTCTGTACATAGAGTCATTATTTTTAATATAAAGGGGGAAAAAACTGTCTTTCATGGCTATTGGAACAAAGCATCCTTACTGACTGTAAGACATTTATTTTGTTGGACTAATCCATATTCCTGAAATTCTGCCATCTTTATTTGCATTCTTTGAATATATTCATACTGTGTGTGTGTGTGTTTGCACAGTATATGTATACACACACATATACATAATACACAAACACACACATAGACATACATACAGTATATTTGATATATGCTGTTATTATACCAATCACTTTCAGGCCAACTTACCTCATAGAATTGTTGTGGGTAAAATAGGAGGAGGAAGGTGTGTTGGATATGTTTGTCATCTTGAGTTATTTATTATAGTAAATATAGTAAAAATAATAAAGATAGGATATAAGTATTCATGTATCAAAGGAACCTCAGTATGGGATATAGGTTAAGCTGTTTGGTATATGTTATCCTTTTAGACTAGCATGGCAATTGCTGTCTAATAAAATTATAACTGAAAGTAAAACACATGCTTAGTCCACTAATTCATTTATCAGATTTATATCCTGGATTTAATTTAAGAGTTTAAGAGCTTATATACAGTTATACCTTCCTCTATTTTCTCCAATAGCCCTGTAAAATAGATTGAGGGAGAGAGAGGGTTTTGCCCCGAGTCACCCAGTGAGCTTCTATGCTTGCGACTATACTTGGCTCTCAAGTCTTCAGCAACCGGTATTTCCAGGCAAATCTATTCAAAAATTAACCAAATATGATTCTACTTAGTGTCTGAGATTCAGCACATTCAGAATAGTATTCTTTTACCTTCACACTGCCTCACTTTATTGCACCGAATCATAATTTTGGAAGATCCCTTGCTCAGTGTTGGAATCTCCTATCATCTCAGACAAACGGTATATGATATTTGAAAGTTTCCAGTGATAGTGTACCCACAACTCTAGACTGAGCATGTTTCACTGCTTACTAACTCTCACAATAAGAAGATATTTTTTTATTTCAAGTGTGGATTTTTCTTTGATTCTTGTCCTATCTTTTGCAGCTGTGGAATATACACCTAACCATATGACACAACGTACCCATTTTCTTTAATCATTTCTTAATAGTATTTAGCCTCTGAGTCACTCACCCACCGTCTTTTGTAAGTTTTCTCGCACTATTTCCAGTTTCTCAGGGTCCTTGCACTAGGGCAACCAAAACTGGACACAGCATTCTAGGTACAGTCTGGCCAGTACAGTATAGAATAGAAATATAATTTCCATGATCTTTTCACTATAACTCTTTAAATGCAGCCCAGGATTGCCCTAGGTCTTTTGACATCTGGTTCATGCTTAATATTTGATTTGTTTCGATGCCTATATCTTTCTCAACAAATATTATTGCCAAGCGAGGTACAATCTATTTTATTCTTGTATATCATTTCCTAAGACCAGAAACCCACATGAGATAATTGTATTTTGTGATATAAGACCCAATGTTCAAGTCTACCAAGATTCTTTTAAACTTGTGGGACTGTTTATGAAAATATTCCTTAATACGTTATTGCCATGATTGTTTTTCTACAAAATGGATAGGGTTTTTTGGGTGCTTGATCCCATTTCATATTGGTTACTTTGAATTTTTATTACTATTTTGACATAAGCTCTAGTTATGTTCATATGTTATTTGAGATATGGGAGAGTGGAAATCTCCCTCAAATTCTTGTGAGAAGCTTAATGTTTTTCCCAAATGTTTTATCATTAGGCAAGATTGAAGTTTGTAAAAACTATTTTTGAATTACTAAATTAAGCATCTCCCCCCTCACTATTTTTACTCTAAAGGAAATACTGGCCTCTTTGCTATAAGATCTCAGTTCCCATGGGTGTAATTTATAGGTTTCTAACAAATGGCCTATTTGGAAAACTTGATTGAACTAGGACTAAAACAGCAATAGAACAATCATTGTTTTAAGATAATAGTAGTCTAGTTCACAAATTCAAGATATGCTATCTTAATTTCTTGATTGCTGACCAGAATATAGACTCGCTGAGTATTGATATGTTAAAAATGCCCTTGTTCTATTTTATAGAATTGAGTAATATATGTGTTGAGAGCCTGTTTGTTGTAGTGATTAATGCATCAGATAATAAACAGGGAGAGTGTGAATTCTAGTCATGCCTTAGACTGGGTGACCTTGGGCTAATCATCTTTTCTCAACCCTACAGAGGCAATGGTAAACCACTTCAGAAAAACCTTGTCAAGAAAACCAAAGGGACCTGTCAAGCAGTCTCCAAGAATCCAAGAATGATTGAATGAAAGAAAAAAAAGTGTTATAAGTAAAATATCCTTAGCATTTCCCTCCAGCCGTTCCATACTTGTTTGTAAACTTTGTAGATATATCTTGTTTGTAGGTATAGGAAATTCTCCGAAATAAAATTTCATAGCTCTTCCTCTTCCCCATAAACGCATTGTTACTCAAAGCCTTTCTCCCAGTTAGGAAGAGGAAGATGAAGAAGATAAGAGTTCTGAGTCAGAGGGTTGGGAATCCTGTGGAAGTTGTATATCCCTCATCTTTTGTCCCTTTCACCATTATATTCTCTCTCTCTCTCACACACACACACACACACACACACACACACACTCACACACACTCACACACACTCACACACACTCACACACACACAGTGCCAGGAGAAAGAAAAGGTTGAACACATTTCTTTTGAACTTCTTTGCATTTATTTAAGTTTCAAAGGTGGAATATTTGGGAGGGGGATTCTGTGACAAAGTATATTTCATGTTTTCCCCCCCCCATAAATTAAAATACAGGTATCTTTATATGTTTCCAAACTGTAGCTTAATTGTTACTCAAATGGGACATTTCTTTTACCTCTGCTTGAGTGCCAGCATTTCCATAAAATCAATTTAAGGGTGCCAAAGAAACTGAATCTTGTTAATTGATTAAAAACAACAACTTGATCTTGATAAACAGATTATTGTATTTTAATTTCCCATGTTGATTAGCATTAATTTTATTAGGGAAAAGTGTAGTTATTTTAAGGCTGTTTTATACCCCAATTACTAGCTGTGTAAAACATGCATGTTTTTTGGGCTGGCAGCTAAATGAACAGTTCTAAGCAGTTTTTTGATTGGGAGGAAACAAAACAAATCACAATATATTTTTATTACTGGTTTGTAGTCTGGTTTACAGTGTGGCCTTATCAGCAATTCATTAAGCTTGCCCACAGAATTATTCTCTACGTACAGTAGAGAGAACTGTAGTGTAGTTCAACATTAAAAACCCAAACTTTTACAGATCAGTGTTTGGGAAATGAATAATTTCTTTCTTTGACAGTACTGAGTAAAGGGAGCTATTGTGCTACTTTAATTAATTCATGTACAACTCTTATGTAAGATTCATGCTTGGAAAAAGTGCTGTAATAAATTCATGCTGATTTTCACATTCAAGTAGCCTACAGTACACAGATTCACAAAGTTCTGCCAAAAACAATAAGCTTCATAGAGTATGCTTAAATGTAAACAGTGGATTTTGTTTTTGAGCATAGAAACATGACCTTAATTGTTAATAGTAAATATGTACTAATTATATCAACTATTTGGCAGCTGTTTTGTTCTTTTTTTCAGAATGTCTTTTACTTGACTTTAAGGATGATCCTTAGTCATTCCTAGTGTGTAGTTCCTAGTGGTCTTGACCTGTCTACTACCAAGAGTTGAGATACAAACATCAATATGCCAAGCCTTACCCAAAGTTTATGTAACCTAATTTCAGTGAGCATATTATTGGCAGAGTGTGCATAGTAGGTTGGAAAGAACACCATCACCCTGCATAGTATAAATTTACCAATGGGTCACATATACATACTGCACTAAATTAGTGGTGTAGATGACACTTATAAAGGCCATGTTTTGAGTCACTATTGTGAGTGATGGGTTTCTTCATAAAGGTATATGAATTACCTATTGTGGTCAGACCAGTGGGCCATTTTTAAATGTATAAATATGTTAATTAAAAGTTTTACAAGGATCCTAAAAAGTAACACAAACTAATAAAAAGTAAATTCAAAAAACAAAGGAAAAAAGTGCAGAAAAGAGGAATAAAAAGAAATAGAAACTTCAGGTTTTATTTGCAGCAAATATAAGTACAAATACAAAGTTATCTCTGAACTTCAATTACAAAAATGTTATTTTTTCTATTATCCAGTTTTTTCTAATCATTAAAACCACAAATTATAAATCACATTTTGGTCCATTTTATATAAAAAGTCTATAATGGGTTCCCAATCAACCCTAGATATAGACATTTTTTTTCTCTAATCGGATAAATTAATTTAGCCATCTCTGCAACTGCCATCATTTTCACCAACTATTCTTCTAAATTGGGTTATGTCAATCCTCCGGTGATCCAGTAAGGCAATTCCCAGTAGACTGTCTTAACCTGGAAGACAAAAGACATGCAAAGAATTTATTTTATTTTTCAATTGACTTTTATGTTATGAGATTGCCTGAGATATTGGCTCTTAATCTTCTTTGGAGCTTCATCAAATACATTGTTACTCCTTGAAGCTGGATCTTCATTTGTATGCTTTTTTCTCAATGACTTTGTGATGCTTGTTGACTTGAAGTGATGGGTAGTTCAAGCAATAGCAGTACCGCTAATTTATTCATGGTAATATAATTATATATAAATAAAACATTTTTGAATAATAGATCTGGGTGCATTTTTGTATACCAGTATTTGGCTTGAGCAGGAGAAATGGAAATCTTTAGTCCTTCTCTTTTGCCTATACACAAAATGTGTTCCATTACATTAAAGTAAATTTATTTTGACAATGGAAACAGTTCAACTGTTTTGATAAATCCAGCCCTAAAGAATGGTAGGTGTATAATAACAAGCCAGTGCGACTGAGAATTTCTTATTTGGATTTGATTGCGATTAATTATAAGGGTGACACAGAAATATAATTTGCATTTTCTTTTATTTGTGTCTTTTCTTCTACTTTCTAACTTGTGGTCTTAATACTGTTCTGTATTTTATATTTTGTTTTCTGGTGTGGCCTAATGGCTAATCAACAAAGTTATATCTAACAGCTAGCAAAACTATCCAGTTGGCCTGGAAGATAGGAAATTTGATCCAAAATTTTAAACAAACGTTGACTTTATATATATAAAGCAGATAATGAAGGAAAGAGAACCTGTTAAGACTATATTAGGTGCGATTTCCCTTAATGATCACTTAATAATATAGCAAGCCCACAGGCAAAGGCCAAGTTTTGATAGAGTGGGTGTGAGGATTAGATTGGGCAACAAGTCAAGCAGTGCAATTAAGGCAGTCTGGCTAATACATTTGTCTGAAGTAAGGAAGGTAATGTGTATGGCTTTCTTATGTTTTTAAAGTCAAATAACTATCCTGGTCAACATGCACAATGGTATAATATTATTGCACTTACGGTAAAATGTCTGTCACGGTGTGTATAGCTAGGCATAGCATCTGTTTTAAAAAAGGGTAGATTGTATTACATCTACCCCATTGCTATGGATTGTTGTCGTTTTGTATCATTGTTTATTATTTATTTTTTTCCTGACAAAATGAGTGTACTTCTAACAAAAGAATTGGATTTGTGGAGATTGAAAAAAAAACCAGGCAAGATAGCAAGTCTATCTCATGCAAGTTTTTATGTTGATCATTATCTACAGTATATAATACTTAAAATGACTCAATTCACAGTTACTTTGACTGTAAATGATCACTTGGATTCTACTTTAAAAACAGTTCGAAGAATAACAGATAACAGATGCAAAAGCAGGACAGAACTTATCTTTAATAGTAATAAGAGATTATCCTAATATTTATACCTTACAAAAGTGACCTGTATATAAAGACTTTGACTTTAATATCACAGTAAGTCAGTGGTTTAATTGGTTACATCCAGAGGATTATTGAACCTGTAGTTAATATTTAAATAGTGCCCATTGTCTCATCTTGTTTACATAATCTTTAAAATATGATTATGGATAAAGATGGAGATGTAAATGCTACAAAGCCAATTTCCCATTAAAAATAGTCTTATTTCTATCAAGGAAATGTAATTTCCTTTATCTTCTTAGCTATCTTTTTATATGGCAACATCAGAGATTATAATTAGAATATTTGTATTTAAGATACATTTAAGATTTGAATCTGAAGATATTATATTCTGCATATGGGGCAAAACTCACTTAACAACTGTCTCACTTAGCAACAGAAATTATGGGCTCAATTATAGTCATAAGTCGATAATTACCTATACATGATACATTTATGATAGCTTTAAAAATCCATTCACTTGGTGTTGCCATGGTTTGGCCAAAGCCTGTCTTTCTCCATCCACATAGGAATGACCCTTTAGCATCACTTGGCATACAGTGGGATAGGATGGAGATGAACAGTTGGATATCCTTTGACCCTATTCCAATAAAATACCTTGCCCAACTATTTAATTCAGATGGTTTAAAATGAGTCAATAATCTCTTGTCTACCTAGTCCCACACCTATCTGTTTCCCCTGCTGTCTCATCATCAACTGGAAATGTCCTTAAAGATGGAAAACCAACATCCTACTGTTACAACTCAAAGCAGTCCAGAGGGATGCTATCTATTTCCATCGCAATCCTGCCACAAATCACCTATAAGTGTAATCAATGCTATTTTTAAATAATTTCTTCAGTGATCAAGATTTATCTACTAGCGTGATGAACTTTTATAAATGGTTGTCCCCAAATAAATGGTTTTTCTGTACATATGTTTGATCAGGGGTTCTAAAATATGTGGGGCTATAAAATAACGTCTGCTTACAAAGTCCTATTCACAAAATATTTTATGAATAATTGTATTTATTTACCTTACATAATTGTTCTACTGATAGGCTGGAACAAATTGGTCAATATGATATAAAGAATTTATTTGAAGCTTATTTCAGAGGGTGGAGATTGACAACAAATTTAACTCAAATATTCACTAGTACATTGTCATGATAGAAAAAGTAGATTTAGCTTATTAAAACTTACCTTCCATTTTATTCATTTAAATAATTTATATAGAAGTTCAAGTTAAAACAGCAGTTAAAACCAAAAACAGCAACACAGATGTAAAAAATGAAAACATGATAATAATAATAATAAAAATAAAAATAATGTAACATATACTTGAGATCTAAAAATTATCCCATTTCTTTTGCTGGTTAATAACTATAGTAAAGTTCAGTTATCCCACTTCCAATCAATAAAGTCTAGAATTAATCAGATCAACCAGAGAGCCAGTTTTGTCTACTGGTTAAGACCAGGGTAGATAAAAATCTATGGTTTTTTTAAATCATATTTTTTTATTTAAATCGGATTTTTTAAAAAATCAAATTTATTTTAATAAAATGCTTTTGTAGTAAAAAATATCTAAAGATAGTTTTCTATTTAAGATACATAAATAATTTAGTTTATTCAGCATGAAATGGAGCTTGGTTATATAGCATGAGGCTGTATATTCTGCAATATTGGGACTGTCGGTAAGTCAACAGAGGAGGGTCAGAGGAGTAGCAAAGATGACAGATGCTCTTTAAAAGTATATAAATCAAGTTTATTTATATCAAGCCTTTTTACTAGTGATTTAAATTATGATTTAAATCGTGATTTAAACCAATTTGATTTAATCAAATCCACCCTGGTTAAGACACCAGCCTAGAAAGTGGGAGATCATGAGTTAATGTCTCACCTTTGCCATAAAAGCCAGCTTGGACCAATTACAAAACCCCTGTGATGCAGTGATTAGAATGCAGTATTGCAGGCAAACTCTTCCCACAGCCTGGAGTTCGATCCTCATTGGTTCAAAGTTGATTCAGCCTTCCAGTCTTCTGATGTTGGTAAAATTAGGACCCAGATTGTTAGTGGCAATATGCTGACATTGTAAACCACTCATTGTGGGGCAGTATATAAGTCTAGTGCATTGCTATTGCTACTCTCTCTCTCTGCCCAACTCACCTCACAGGGTTATTGTGGAAAAAATATAAGGAGGAAGGTGTGTTTGATATGTTTTGAGTTATTTGTAAAAATAATAAAGATGGGATATAAATAAATAATCCAGCTGAGCTTGTGCCTCAAATTTCTGAAATCATCCAGGTCCTCAATACCATAACAAAAGGTCAGCAGGATCAGGGCCATCTGGATTTCTAGGAGGTAAGGCTATTCCACAGGGTAAGAACTGTAACGGCGGCAAAGGTTTCACCCCTCAATCTCACTAAGATCACACTGCCTAGTAGAGGGGCTACAAAGCATGCCAACTCTGTTTACTTTGGTAGCAAACAGAGATAATTAAAGACAGGTGGTCCTGCAAATAACTATTCCATGCCATGTATGGTTTAACCAGCATCTTGAACTGTACCCATAAATCCACTGAAAGCCAGTGCAACTCATTGAGCAGTGTTTTTCTTTGATCATTGCTCATGTTGCTGCACTCTAAATTAGCTGCAGTTTTCAAATGCTTTCATATAGAAGATATTACAGTAATCCAACATCTCAACTTCCACATACTTTTTGGATTCTGCTTTTCTCATACAGCCTTCTGCTGTATGAGAAAAGTCCAGGGAAAGAACCTTGATGAAATCAATTGGGTGGCCTAGGACAGACATTTAATTGGGCATGTTCAGTATATTGATGATACTGTATTCTGATTTGATGGATTAACACACACACACATACCAGCAGCCTGTGGGCATTAAATAGGAACAGGAAGTGTGGGTCCTGAGAAATCTTACAAAGAAGGGCTTGAACTTGATCACTTCATACTAATACGGTACTAGCAAACAGGCAGAAAAAGACTCATGGAGCTGATCCATAATTCCAAGTTTCTAGAAGATAATGGAAGCCATGGTGGTTATATACCACCATCCAGTACTTGTCAAAAGCCATCAACAAGATCATTGCCATCGCAATGTTATAACAATATCTGGATCCTGACTAAAAAAGATAGTTGCTTCCTTCGGGGCCTTCTGGAACTTCAAGCCAAAGACCTCCAAGATCCCTTCCAGCCCTATTCTGATTAAAGATGGAAACTGGGAAAAAGCTATCTAATTCTGTTGGATGAATCAATAGCCTCTTGAGGAGAAGGCAGATAACCACCTCTTTTAAAGAAGTTGGGACTATCCCCTCCTTCAAAGAAGCATTAGCCACAGCATTGGACCAGCCAGCCACATGTCATCTTCAAGGAGTTCTTAACTACCAGGAAAGACATTGATCAGAAATATAAGCATCCAAGATCATAGCTTAAAGATTTCCACTTCAACTTACTATTCACTTTGTCAGAACTAAGAAGTTCAAACTCTTCCAAGATATTTGGACATTATTATGCTTCAACCGCCTCCATAGGACCTACCCAGCCAGAGTCCAACTTTGAGTGAATGTGAGCGACTATCTAACAGGTATCTAAAATAACATTGATTCCTGTAGTTTTATCTGAGTCTTCTTACTCATGTCTAACGCATGAGTCTGGCTCCAATTGTGAGTCAGGCTATAGATGACCAGAGCCAGGACCATGGTTAAACTTCTAAACTTGAATTTGCACCCAGGAACAACAGCATAATTGAGTGGCATACAAGTTTAATAAATCATCACCATATGCCTGGGGAATTCCACTGCTAACCTTCCCACAGTTTGGAGGAACTGAAGTAGAGAAGTTGATGCGTACCATAAAAGAATGGTACACCAACCAGCACAGTTCCTTCTGATTCATACAGCCCACCTTCGCTAACAGGCCTACACAAGCAAATATCTATGGAGCAGCACTTCAGAAAACTACAAGGCTTTCTTGGATAAGTATGGCTATATCTTCATGTAAACTCATGATTGATACCATACAAAAAACCTTGTAGGGAACATCTCCAAAAGGGAAGCAGCAGAGAAGCAGTCTTGTTGCCACATGTAAAGAAAGTTTTTTTTTCTAAATTTCATTTCAGTAGAGAGCGAAACTATAGATGCTAGCAATAGATAGGAGGCTGCCATCATCTGTCTTTAGAGAAACTCTGAAATAAGCCTGGTGAATAAAACTGCATCATTTAACATATGTTGGAATACTCTATTGTGATCTTTGCTATTCAAGAGCATACGTTAGTCTGGTTCACTGCTATTGTGTAATCCAATTAGTTTTTATTGACTGGAAAAAAACCTTAATAGGTTTCATTTATGTATTTTGGGTTTATTGAAGTTAAGTGTTCTAAAATCCACACAAACTTTCCAGAATAACAAAGATGTTAGTAATGTGATGTTACTTTGGATACTTTCAGATAATATTAGGATATAATTGTTATTATTCAGAAGTCATGGCAATAATAGTTCCAAGTCTGTCCAATGGTACATTTTTCTTGCACTGCAGTTTTGCTGAATTATTTGTTCTTTTTTAATGGGAAGAATAATGTTACAATTGAGTATGTTTTAATAAAGTAAATTATAAAGTATGTGCTCTTCAGTCAGATAATTTCTTTAAGCAAGAATTATTTTTATTTTTAGAGAGTGAAAAATACATTTTTCCTAGACTTTTATTTGAGGGTGCAGGTTTGTGTTTTATACAAAACAAATTTAAAGGTGGGCACATGGTAGCATTGGTATCATTTAGTTGAAGTTAAAAAAAACTAAATTGGATAAAATAAGACTAATTAAATTCTTAACTTTGTAGTAAGTTAAAGAATTGCATGTGTAGTCTGGGTGAATAATAGTGATTATTTTCTGAATGCAGCTTAATGCTTAGATCAGCAAAAATATTAAACTTTAATTTTGAATTTATAGCCTAAACACTAAAAAGAGTAAAAATAATATTGAGCTAGTACAGGAATACATTACAGCACAAAGCAAGTTCTCTCATAATTGTAGGAGTAGGAAATATAAAATTTCTGAAAATTTGAAACAATGAAAATTAGGAATCATATTTGATAGCCGGATTCCTGTTGTTTTACATTTTAACTTATCATTTCATTTGTGATATTCCAACTCTGGTTCACTTTATTTCCATATTTAACTAATGTATGCAATATTTAAAATAAAAATATTATTTTTTCTAGTTTTCAGGCAAAACCCCTCCCTGCCATTTTCAGTTTTTTTTCCCTACCAATCTTACCCTCTCCCCTTTTGGTTTAGGAGAAATGTATATGAAGCTGATTTGAGAACATTAGTTGGCAAAAAGGTTTTGTTTAAGCCTTGGTAATGAATTTATGTTACTTGAACCCATGGGAGTCATCTGAAAATCATTACCATTTGTTTTCTGTCCAACCATTAGAGATGTGAAGAGAAAACAAGCTTGAGCTAGTTTTCTTGTAGGTTTTACCTCATGAACCTGTTCCTTATCAGTTAAGTTCCTTTCTTTTTACTGTACAGTATCAGACTAAAAGAAAGAATCTGTGCAGGAAAGATTATGGAGCTTATTTGACTCACATCCATATAAATCTGAGACCAAGAGAGGAATTATTTCTATTTATCATTTCACTATATCAGGAAAAAGAAAGTCACTGAATTATTTGCTCTTCTAAATCTCTTGAAGTTTTCAGTATTTATGAGATTTTTTCTAGAATTTTGATTTTTTTTAAATGAAAAGTTACAAGTTATATAGAAAAATACAATTTAAAAAAGCTCAAGAAAGAAAAAGAGTAAAAGTGTGGAAAAATAGAGGGGAAAATGTAAGAAAGATAGAAAAAGAATGACTTCTAGCTTTTTTAGATACAAATACAGATTTAAAAAAATACATAAAAGTATTTATGTAAGGTTAATATTTGTCTACATAATTTCCAAAGTCCCATATAAAGCTGAGCTGGGCAGGATATATAAATTTTATAAATTAATACCGGTATTTTCCGTTTTAATAAAAGAACCAAAGAAAAATAAAATTTGTCTTTTTATCTCGCCATTTCTGCCAATTTCACTAGCTTCACCTCCACTCTTTCACTGTAAGTTCTACCTTTGAGAATATAATATTTCTGTATTATTATCATATAATACATAATCAATGCATTTGATAAGTATTCCTGCAATTTCTTTATCAAAGTCATTAATAGACGTGTTAACTCAAGGACTGAACCTTATTTATTTACTTATTTATTTATACATACAATTGAAAGGCTTTCCTACTTCTACTGACTCTGGGTAGCTTACAGTTAAAATGTTTTTAAAATAAAAAAGACTTCCCTCCTCAAAATGATAATGAGCAGCCAAAAGTCAATTTGTAACCCCCTCCCCTTTTTCAACAGGGATTCAATCTGCTCCAAAGCCTGGGAGAATGGTCAGGTCTTACTAGCTTCATGAATGTGTCAACGAGGATGGAAACTATCTAAACATCATCTGACTTGCTAAGTCATTCCAGTTTGATAAAAGAATCACTAGTGAGCACACTTTCAGTCAGCTATAGATTTTGTTAATTATCATACTATTAAGCGCATGCCATTCAGAAAGTCATGGGTACTATATTCTTTGCTGAGTCAAGAAACATTACATATACTGCATTTTCACAATCTATTATGTAAATTACCTAATCAAAAAATGAGATAGAGATTATCAAGAAAGTTGTTATGCCATATTTTGTAATTACTGCATTGTTTTAAGGTATTTGAATCCATCTATGATTTCTCTAGAATCATATAAATAATGAATGTTAGAATGACTGGTTTGTGGTTCCCTGGTTCTGGTGACTTCCTTTTTTGAAGATACAAATATTTCTTCTTCATATTTTAGCAGTATGCAAATTTCAAAGACCCAATTTAACTTTAACTTGAATTTGCAATTCATTTGAATAAAAGTCTGCATCTACAAAAGTCTATCAAATGGGCTAATTTGAAATAATTTAAATGCATTTGAGATGATTCATCATACCAATTGGTTTAAAATAATGTTTCACATTGCATTTTCAGATTGTAGACTTGTTATAATTTGTATTTTAATATCTTTTGCAGTTAAATAGTTTTCAAAACTATACTATAAGGTATGGTCATAGTCTCAAATAATAGTACTAAGTTCAGATTTCACTACCTACTCACTATTAACAGAATTTGGAAATAAAAATAACTAAAAGTAGGCATGTTGTTTTGTAATATATTTTCCTTACATTTCCTTTTTTAATATTAAAAAAAACATTAGTGCCCACTAACTACTCACCATTTACAATATTTAGAAATAAAAATAAAAGTAGAGATTTTGTTCTGTAATATGTTTCTTTTACATTTCCTTTTTTAATATTTAAAATATATACGTCAAGTGAAAACAGAAAACCTGCTGAGGTACTATATCTGTAAACACCATTTTGTTCATCCCTGGCTTTCAGAAGTTTTAAACAATAGAAATGCAATGAGGTAATTGTCTACTGCAGATCCTTAGTGCTATAAGATAAAAGTCATTATTAATTTAAAATATAAATAAAAGAAGGAAGATCCAATTCTATATACCATATTTTTCGGACTATAAGACGCACTGGTGTATAAGACGCACCAAGACTTCAAAGAGGTAAGTTAAAAAAAAAGGTTTGTTTTCCCCAGCCCCAGGCCTCCCAAATCCTCTGTGCACCCTGTTTTTTTTGCAAAAATGGGCCCGTTTTTCACCCATTTTTGCAAAAAATGGAGTGTGCAGAGTGTTTGGGAAGCCTGCAGACTGCCTCTGTGGGCTGGGGGAAGACAAAAACGACTCTATTTTTGCAAAAAACAGCCCATTTTTCGCAAAAGTGGGATGCAGGGGTGGGGCTTCAGGAGGCCAAAATTGCTGTATTCGGTGTATAAGACAACCAACAAAAGGATTGACTGCTTCAGTGGCAGATTCCTCAACTCCAGAAGTAGACTAGGTATTATGGGGGAAAAGTGACTTCCATATTATTCATAACATATTTTCTGTCACTCTTGCCATGCACATCACCCAGTAGCCTTGGCCATGCCTGATCTCAGTAAACCCCAGGTTACAAAACAAAGAACCATTTAAGCTTTTCTGCCCATATTGACACATTGACAAAGATCCCTTCCTGACTACTGGTAGTACTGTACCTCCAGCCATAGGAAGCCAATTGATATTGTAAATGAATGGAAAAGGCCAAAGTGCTCCCCTTTTGGCCATCCAAGTATTTACAGTTCCAATAATTCCTAGTGGTGGGCTCTGTTTCTAGAGGAACAAAGGAAAAGGTATAAAGGTAAGCACTTAACAACTGTAACTCTGTAGCCTACCTTTAGTTTGTTGTGCACATTATACTGTCAAAATAACTTTTGCCTCTGCTCCAAGTAACTTGCCCTGTATGTTATATGGAAGGCACAGGCTAGATTTGAAGCCAGAATTTTCTTCTAACTGTACCATCTTGAATTAGTCTGGCAGTTGTCTGTTTAGGGGTATGATCAGAAAACTGAAACTCTACTGTTAATATTTGCATATAAACATACACACACATACACATATATCTGTGTCTGTGTATGCTTGAACAGAGGTGTCAGGGAGAGGATAATTATTTCTTTTTTCAATTGCCTAATAAAATAATCTGGGCTAAATCAGTATCTGATATCTCATTCCTACCAGTCACCCAGCATAAAAGGAAAACTCTACAGATAAGCACAGTTTTATCTTTTTTTCCCCCAATCCCCTTCCACTTAAAGAGAAGCAAATAGGTTTCTTGTATAGAAGAAGAAAGGAAGGGCAACATTCTCTCTGCTTCTGTAGTATGATTAAGTAAAAGCAAACACCCATTTTACTCCATGCCTTTCACTGTACAATTGTAGCACATATCCAAAATGCTGAAATGGGTATGTAACAATGATCTGGTTGAAAGGTCTCTAATTTGAAGAGAGCCTTATCATCATAAATCCAACACACCAAATCATTTTGTGCAAGCGTTTTCCCCTTCTTGATTTTCAATATCACCCTTTGCAGAGTGACATATGCCCATACTAAAGCTTAAAGAAAGATTTTCAATCAGGAAGATCTTTCTTTTATTTTGATGAAATTTAAAACTGCATAGTTTTGCACTGGGTCCTGCTTCAACTCCAGTCAAAAGCTAGTGCATTTCATTTTTTAAAATTTAACTTTTGCTTCTAGTTATGGATTAAAAAGAGGGTACTTAATTATTAAAACATGTGAATACTGTATAGTAGTGATATAGCTCCCAAATACACATATATTAGTGTTAATAGTACAACCCAAAATAAAGTGTTCTGTGTAGTACACATAACTTTGATTACTCATACAATAGTTCATAAGGACTTGGAATTCAATAAACACATTTTTGTTTGCTTACTTGCTTTAAATGTGAGATGCTACATTCTAAATTGGTGGGGTTTTCTTTACAACAGATCCAAAGTATCTTGCATTTTATTTTACTGTTGCCATTGCTAGGAATATACAAGATTAATTTCATATCACATTTCTATATCAGTAGCCATCTGGCACAGCAATGATTTTTATGCGGTTTCATTTTGTTGTGTTAGATTGACCTTTGTGGAAATAGACTTTTAGAATGACCCTCTAGAACTGTTATAGGGACTTAACAATGTCATTTGGAACTGCATTGTTTGTACATCCTGTGAGTGGCAGATGTAGCCCAAGTAATTCCCTTAGCCTTACCGTATATAAGTCATCATATGCAAATTAATACTGTTACTTACATTCCAGGCAATTTGGAAATATATTCATGTAATAAAACTTCCTGCATGTAGCATATATGTATTTGATTATTAGAGGCAAATTAGTGCTGGAGGGAAATCCATTTTTTTTCCAAATTTAATCACTAATTGCCTATTAGTTATAATGTGATGGCAGCCATTAATAATATTGCATAGATTCTTGTAGAAGAAAATTCCCAGATTCTCAGGTGAATTAGCAAAAATTGATATGTGTATCAGATGGAGCAATGTATTATCTTGAGGCAAACATTGTAACTGGGTGATAGATCAAATATTATGATAACCTGTCTGAGTTCTTTGATATTTAGTTTTTTTTGTATCATAAAATTTTGGAATGCCAGGAACTCAAAGATAAATTTCTAGTGGTTAGCTTTTTTCCTGAAATATTTCATCAAAATTATAATTAATAATAACATTAAAGCTATTGTTTTCTTTTTATTGTTTATTCAAAGTATATATGACACTTGTTCACATAGAAAATTTTGTCTTCTAAAATGAAATATATATCATTTGTTAATGGATAGCAAATGCTTTTTCTAAACTTGGGACTTATATATGTTTACTGTTTTGAACTTCAGAAATATCAAAATGCTATATCATTTACCCAACAGGAAGACACACTAGCCCACCACCACCACCATCCTATTCCCAGAGTCAAAAGGAAAAGCATATATTTTAAAATCTTACTAAGTGTCCACTTTCATACCATACCAGACTAGGGTTGCCACCTACAAGTGAAAACAGTTTTAAAGATTTTTCCAATAAAGTTGCATGTGTATTTATGTAAATATTCCATATACTAATACTTGTACACCACTCAGAGTTGCTTCCTGTGACATGAGCAACCATAAGAATATGATTAGTTGATCTTTCTTTTGTATATACCAACAATTTTTATCACATTCAAGCAGAAGCACTCAAGTACACCCATCCATATACTGTATAATATTCCCCTTTTTTCTTCTAGCACAAAGAGCAAAAGAAGAAGGAAGAATGGAGTTGAAAGCCTATCTGTTCTAGGAAGGGAAAGAAGTGTAAAGAAAAGGAAAAATGAAATGCATTGTGATAAAACATGGGGAAAATATAACCGAACAGGAAAGAAAATAAGAAAATTGCATTTTCTCTGCAACATTTTTGGAAGTGGTTTGCCTATGCCTCTTTGCAAGGGCTGAGAGAAAGAGAGAGACAGAGGTCAATTCACCTATAGTGGCTGGTTTCATGTCTAAGGCAGGACTAGCAATGGTGCTACAAGTGTCAATCTCACAGCCAACCCCACCCCACCTGCCACCTCCAAACTGAACCCCACCGCGAGACATGCGTCCTACCTGACACTTGTAGCACCAACGCGTTCCTCGCCATTGTATCCAGGGAAGCACATTGCAAAAGAAAACTTCTTGCCAGTTCGAGATGTTTGATTGAACTCGCAAGAAGTTTTCTTTTGCAACGTGCTTCCCTGGACACAATGGCGAGGAACGTGATGGTGCTACCGTACAAGTGTCAGGTAGGACGTGCGTCTTGCGGTGGGGCGCAATTTAGGCGTGAAAGGTGGGAGAGGGAATGGGCTGTGGCGTGGCGGGAGGTGAGACG
>JANHFT010003887.1:76113-86494 GCA_032467955.1 Pseudoxenodon macrops
TGTACACAAAATCGAGGAACACGATGGTGCTACAAGTGTCAGTTAGGACGCGTGTCTCATGGTGGGGTGCAGCTTGGAGGTGGCAGGTTGCGGCGGGGTGGGCTGTGAGATGCACGTCCTACCTGACACTTGTAGCACCATTGCATTCCTCGCTGTTGTGTCCAGAGAAGCACATTGCAAAAGAAAACTTCTCGCGAGTTCAAGATGTTTGATTGAACTCGCGAAAAGTTTTATTTTGCAACGTGCTGCCCTAGACACAACAGTGAGGAACGCGATGGTTCTACAAGTGTCAGGTAGGACACTCGTATCTCAGTGGGGTGCAATTTGGGGGTGACAGGTGGGAGAAAGGATGGGGCAGTGCGTGGCGGGATGCGAGACGCTCATCTTACCAGCCTCTGGCTTCTCTCTGCCACTTTTCTCTTTCGGCCAAGCTTTGCAAGGAAACTCCTTGCAATGTAAAGAAAAGCTTCTTGTGAGTACAAAAGGTTTTCTTTACATTGAAGTTTTCTTGCAAAGACTGACCAAAAGAGAGAAACGGAGAGAAGCCAGACGCTGGTAAGATGAGTGTCTCACATCCTGCCACGCCACGCCCCATCCCTTCTTCCACCTGTCACCCCCAAATTGCGGCCCACCGTGAGACGCGCGTCCTACCTGACACTTGTAGCACCATCAAGTTCCTCGCCCTTGTGTCCAGGGAAGCACATTGCAAATGTTCAAGATGTTTGATTGAACTCGCGAGAAGTTTTCTTTTGCAACGTGCTTGCAAAAGAAACCCTGGACACAATGGCAAGGAATTTAATGGAGCTGGAAAGGTAAGACGTGCATCTTGAGGCCTCCCCCCCTCCCACCTGCCACCCCCAAATTGCATCACTAAAGGGGGCGAGTGGCTAAGCAAGGGGCAGGAGCCCTGCCATACCCAGCGAGGGGAGGGGAGAAGAAATGGCAAGGAGAGCCATGTCTTGCTCCATGTGTCTCCCTTCTCCCCCGCCCCACCTTCCATCCCTCTTGATAAAGAGATGGCAGGGAAGGGAAGAAGCCAAACTGCTGTTGCCATTGGGCCGTGCTGGAATGTGTTGGGCTGTGAGACACATATTTTACCTTTCCAGCTCTGTTCCAGCTCCTTGCCATTATTTCCAGAGAAAAACGTTCGAGAAGTTTGATTGAACTTGTGAGGTCCCCGGGCATGGCAGGGCTCCTGTCCCTTGCTTAGTCACCCACCCCCTTTAGCGATGCAATCTGGGGGTGGCAAGTGGGGTGGGGTGGATTGCGAGATGTTAATCCCGACTACGGTAGAAGCTGCTGGAAGTGGAGAAGAGGCCAGTTGCGCCAGCTGCCTACTGCCGTGTCTTCTGGCAACCGGGGCAGAGAGGCAGCAAAGGGCAAAGGGAGTCACAGCTCCGCATGGAGCTGGAAGCATAGAGCAGGGTGCTCACTTCCAGAGCAGTCACTGCTGGAAGACTCTGCCCTGGCTGCCGGAAGACTTGACAGCAGGCGGCTGGCCTGACTGGCCTCTTACTGCTCGATCGGTGAATGGTGCTCTGCCTGGCCAGAGGGGGGGTTGTCTGCTGAGTGGGCACTACATAGCAAGAGGTGCCAGGCGGCTGCTCTCTTGCAAGCAGGGCGGGAGTTTGCAGGTAAAGAGGATTGATGGGAGGCGGGCAAGCGCCAAAAACACGGGGGGGGAGAACAGAAGCAGCTTCAGTTCAGCTCAGCTGATCCGCAGGTCCGGTTTAAGGGGCCCAGCTGACCGGGGAAGGGAAGGGCTGCCTCCTATGCTGGCCACGCCCATCCCTTCACAAGGGCTTATTTTCGGGGAAGGATCTCAAAAAGCAGGCTTGGCCTTATTTTCAGGACATGTCATATTTTCAGGGAAATACAGTATTACCTGCTTTATTACCTTAACCCTTAGATCAAAATGACTCAAATATAGTATTTCTTGCCATGTGACTACAAGCTGGTTAATAAAAAAATTATTGTGCAGTGAAATATTCAATATGGCAGATGTCCTTATTAATGTTGATATTTTTTAAAAAACATGGATGTGAAACTTCATTATACTGGATTTTAAAAAATGACACAGAGATCATATATACATACACACATACCGGTATATACATACCGGTATATTCACGCACACATACATGCATGCATACATACATGCGCTTGATAACAGTACAGTTTCTTTTGGTTTACTATCCATAAATTTGATAATGTGGTTTGGAGAAAAGTAATATAGATTCAGTGTGAATGTGATTTTGAATTATAGAGTTCATATATATACATAACTCTTCAATACCCAGAACTGTCTAAGTCAGCTTTAATTGCCATCTATTACTTCCATCTCCGAATTCTCCTTTCAGTCTCTCTGATAATTTGAGGGTCTGCCAGCCAAGCATTTGTACCCAATAGTAAAGAATTTTGCCACTGTTTGCTAAAACTTATTTCATGTTACTGAATTTGAATTTTCCGAAACAACAGATATCTATTTATATCTAATATAAAAAGTCTCCATTTTGTCCAGGTGAAATAAAACTTTTACATGGTTTTCAAATAAAGTAGTACCTCATAGTCAACTGCTTCATTGAATTTAGTATGCAATGCATTTTGATTCGAAAAAACAGGTTTTTCTTTATGGTACTCTATTTGCTGCGATAGGAAGAGAGGACAGCCATGAAGAATGGACAGGAAGATATGAAGGTTGCTGCAAAAGAAAGCAAGGGATGGCTGAAGAAGGTGGACAGGAAGTCAGCCATGCTGGGAATGTTGCTGACAGAAGAAAATATTTTTTTAAAGAAGAATATAACTTTATTACAGTCAATAGACATCACCATTTACAATATATTAAAAATAGTACTGACATTAATAGTGGATAATAACATCCCTGTTAAGAAAATACATGTTCTGAGAGGAAAAGGGATAGACAGGAAGTCGTTCCTGGATGAAACAAAGGATTATGTGGTAAGTCACATGGTTGTTTAGTGCATGTCATTTTTAATACTCATGCCTCCAGCACCAATTATCAATGAGTACTGAGGTACCATTAAATAGTCAAAAGAATAATCTCTAAGCCTGTGAGTACCTGCGATATTGGTCTCCAGGGTGAAAACAATCAATATACTAATATGTTATTCAAGTTTCATTAATAATTTTTTAAAACTTCTTTTTCACTGATTAGTATATGATGATGAAATGAATGATTGTATTATATAAGGTGATCCAATGTAAAAAGTATTATTTCATTAGTATCTTTCATGAATATCTTTACTGTGTTTCCCTCAAAATAAGACTGGGTCTTATATTAATTTTTGCTCCAAAAGACTCATTATGGCTGATTTTCCAGTTGGGTCTTATTTGGGGGAAAATACAGTACTAAACACCTCTGTCTGCTGACGATCTTAACTGGGGCTTATTTTTGGGGTAGGGCTTATATTACAAACATCATGAAAAATCATGCTAGGGCTTATTTTCCGGTTGGGTCTTATTTTCATGGAAACAGGGTAGTAACTAGAATTAAAGGAAGATTTTGTGTGTAATTCAGGCTTCTTTGCATTATGTGGCTTTTAGAATTATTGCTGTCAAAATACTAATACCTGATTGGTGAATATGTTGTTGTAGAATCTAATATAAAGTTTCGTCTATCAACAGTAAGTTCCTAGTTTTGCTATGATATGAGTGTCTGAGAAGTCTCAGAATTAATTTTTGTACAAATCTGTTATAGGGAGTTTTGAACACGTTTGAAATTTTTCTATAGTGAAGTTGCTAGGAAAAGTTAAATTGGTGGGAACATTTTGGAGAAATAACAACTTTTATTTCATAGTGGTCTTTTGGGAGACGCATAAAAGCTTAAAGCCTTTTTTACGCTTCCTGCTAAAAGTAGAAGAAAAATATCTGTGAGAAGCCTCACGAGAGAGTCTCTTGTTTGGTAAAGGATAATCACTTATTTTGTATGACTGCCTAGACAATATCATGTGCAATAAATAATAAAAGAATAGGAAAAATATTTTAGGGTTTGTGAAGTATAAGTTGCTGTAGAAATGATATGACATATCAGGAAGTTTTCACTTACTATACAAATGTTATGATCCTTGTCATAGATTTTTAATATTAAATTGAATACTTTTGTATATTATCACTGGGAAGTACTTAAATATAAAGTGTATTTTTGCTATATCTTGGACATTAGATCACAGATTTGCTTATCAGTTAGCTAGAGGTTCTATACATTTTCTATTAGACTACAGTATTTATTATTGGAAATACAGCGTTGTTTTCTTGGCTGATGTCATCATGTCATAGTAATGACAAAGATTGATTCGTACTAGTGTTAAAATAATAGATAGAATACATGAAAAACATTTCTGTAGTATTGCTGCCCTGATGTTATTCCATCACATACATTTTCCCATAAAATGAAAAGAACCTGAATGGAATGCCATGCTCTTAATAAGGCAAGTGAAAACATCACCCTGATTTGTAGTTAAAAATATTCTGATCTGTATATATGGACACATATTCTTTGGCAAGACATGAGAAGTTCCTCTGAAACCTGTAATTATTATATTATTGCTTAATGAACTGTAATTTTTAAAGAGTTCATTCTAGCAATTTTTTGAGAATTAAACTTCAAATTCCAATAATTTTATAGAACTGTTTGAAGGTATTAGCAGAATTGGGTTTTTTCATAATTTAATTTTTAGAAAAACACTGTAAAATGTTTTACAATTATAAAACAAACACCAAAATTCAATAATAGTGAATGGTAACTGCAAAAATCTATCTTTCTTTCTTCATTTCTTCCTGTTTATGTTATTTGACGTGCCTGAATATATGATGATTTGTTTTTTGGTTACATCAGGGGTCAGCAACCTGCGACTCTGGAGTCGCATGTGGCTCTTTTAACCCTCTGCTGCAGCTCCCTGTTGCCAGTCAGCTCCACAATTGATAGGGCTTTCAGTTAGGATAGGTAGAGGAAAAAGGATGCTGTGCTAGGAGGAGACACTATGGTGGGGGGAACCAGACTTCTGGTTGGCTCCAGAATTGAACAGGGGCTTCCATTTAGGACCTTTGTCGCTTTTTGAGTGTTTAAGGTTGTCGACTCCTGGTTTACACAGTCCATTTTTCTGTGCTTAAAGCAGTCTTTGAAACATTACATCCTTGTCACTTCTTTTTCTGGCATAAGTGCATTAGGCATTAGAAAAAGCCAAGAACATGAGTTCACACAGGAGCATTTCTGTCTAATTTTAATTCTAGATCTGTTTCCCGTGTTGGAAAAAGAGAAATGTAAACATGGCTGCTCACATAGTTTAACATGAAGCGAGTTTTAATATGCAGATTTCATTGAGAATGCTTGCTAATCCAGAAACCTTGTTCAACAGGGAACCTAGATTAAGAGTTACTTCCTGATAGAACATAGACAAACACAAACAGTTATTCAGTGACACTGAAAAAGTGATACAGGTAGTCTAGTTCAACCATTCATTTAGTGTGGTCATGTGACATTGCACTTTATGACTGCATTGCTTAGTGAGGGAAATTCTGCTCCCATTTACCATTATTAAGCAAGAACTACCTGTAGTTTAATTGTATGAATTTAATGTATGAATTCATTTCAGTGTAATTTTTGTTTGACTATTTTCTTTATTTTGCTACTGCTATATTTGTGTTAGAAGGAAAGGATTAGCTGGTGACATCACCATTGCTAAGGGGACACCCAAGGAGGGTTCTTTCATGTGTCTTATTTTCCCCGAAGTGATACCTATTTATCTATTTGTGTGCTTTCAAACTGCTAGGTTGGCAGGAGCTGGGACAAATTGATGGGACTATTCCGTCATGCAGCTCACTCACAGGTTTCGAACTGCCAAGCTGTCGATTTCTCAATAGACTCAGGGTCCTAATCACGCGAGCTACTGCGGCTCCTTTTATGATTTAAACAGTTACATAGTTTAATTCCTTGGGTACAGATATATTTTTATACTACTTTTTGTTTTAGGAATCAAAATATTTATTTTTTAAATTTTATTTTAGATTTATTTATCCTGCCTTTATTATTTTTATTATTAACTCAAAATGTTGAAGATATCTAATACTCATTCCTCCTCCTATTTTCTACACAATAAAAATTCTGTGAGGTGAGTTGGGCTGAACCAATTATGTCTAGAAGAGTACCATAACTAACACGCTTATTCATAGTGGACTACCATGGATGCTATATTGGAGATAGGTTTTATAAACTTAGGTGAACCGTTGCTAGATATAATACTCTTTGGATTTTTTTCCTGATGCTACTCTGTTTATAGCTTCCATATTTCATAAAATGAAAAATATACAAATGGAAGCCTATCTCTTATTCAAATGATAAATGTTTATTTTTAATGGCCCCTAAATTGGACAAATTTAAGCATACAAATATAATGAAACATAAATAACAAAAAAGCAATATATTTGTTAAAAACACAATATTCATTTCAATTCATTAAGGTATAATAAGGAAATCATACATACGAGTACAATTTATAGTTAAGATTCTTTTGATCTATGTATATGACTAGCTAATATTTCAATTTGTGACCCCTCTGGAGTCCAGAGATAAGAAAATACAGCTGTCTAATTGTAGAAGTTTTTAATGTAGACAATCAGTACAAACAGTCTATAATCATTACAAAATGATACTGAGACAAATTGTTATACTTCAGGAAGAATTTGTGGCCCTGCCGTATTCTAGCATCAAAATTCATCAGGAAACTCCTGGAGAATGACTGGTACGTTCCCCTGGGACTGAAAGCTATAGAGCAGGGGTGTCAAACTCAATGCCCAGGGACCGGATCTGGCCCAAGGGGTACTTAGATCTGTCCTGGAAACAGTGGAGGACCGGTCCACCGTGCTTCTGCCAGCAAAAACGGGCTTCCAAGCTCCGTTTTCACTGGCAGAGCACTCAGGCCACCACAGAAACTCCTGACACGAGTGACATTGAGCTGGCCATGCCCATCCCAACTCCCAGAGGTCAAACACAATCTTGATGCGGTCCTCAATGAAATCGAGTTTGACACCCCTGCCATAGAGCAAGTTCCATAACCAGGGTTGCCCAGGCAGAGAACTCAAGCAAATGCTTTATGTATACTTGAAATTCAGATCTGAACGAACCATGAGGCTCCATTATTTTTGGTGGTGGTGGGATAAGGTTACATAAAGTTCTTCCTTGCCACAATTGTTAGCTGTATTTTATCCATGAAAACTCAAAATTTTAAATATTTTCATGGAATCTTTATATAAAGCTATATAAAACATAAAGCATACGTGGTAGTATTCAAAATATTCACCTTTGCCAAGTTATACTTTTATGAAGAGGCTGATGTGAATAGAATTATGTTAACAGAGTTTGGCAAAGAAAGAAAGATATGCTACTTCTCATGCCAAACCAATTAAACTGCAAGTATGTACCTGCCAAGATAGTTCAAGGCACCCTTCTTTCCATCTTCACAATTCATTGGGTGTGGTGATCCAAATTAGGCCAAGAAATATTTAAGAATGGGGAACTAACTTCAATTTAGGCTATCTTTTGATTCCTTGGTTCAACAGTTTTGTTATATAATGTAATACATTTCTAATGTATTATGAATATACAGTTTGACAGTTCTAAATATCTCAGGAGATCAAAATCCTTTTCCAGCTGTTACCTGTCCCTGAGTTACCTGTCCTGATCTTCGGTTCTAGACATGCCAGCGTTTATTTCAATTTCTAATTCCTGGAGTATTTGCAACTTCAGCAGCTATCATTGATCATTTGCTGCTTCTAGAAACAGCAGAAGTATCTCATGATCATAGAATAAAATGGCAGGCTATCAAATAAACTAGAGGTGTATATTTGTCTTAAATATTTGAAAATTATTTAGCTTTGATGCAATGTGCTCATAGCAGGATGGACATTTGCCCTTCAGATGATATCTTCTTATCAAAATGCTGCTTTAGGAAAAATGAGCTATTGACTGTTTATGAAACAGTGAAGGTGAATGGATATGCCATTGAAGCAAATTATGTTATGGATTTTGTTCAAAATGCTGTACTGTTGTACTGTTGATGTTAAACTAGAGCAGCCTTACTTTCCTTGGCATGTTGAGATGTGTCGAGACTGGAATTTTTAAACTTCTCAATCAGCATAGCTAAAGAACAGGCTGCCTAAGAATATAGAGAATTGAGTCCTGACAAACATGCAAGGCACACAAGGCAGGCAAAACGTAAAAGCTCTAATTTGCAAATTTGAAAATGTGCTTCAGGAAATATATTAAATGCCTGAACATGCCTGGCCATAAAAATTAGTAAAACTCAATGCAGAAAGCACAAGCCTTAAAGTTGTGAATCCAGCTTCACCAAATGTGCTGTTGAAGGCTATTGCAGAACACTATAATTAAATGAGAAAAATCAATTCACCAGAAGTCTGGCAGTGTAAAGTGAAAATAGCTTTGGTTTTGCTGGATGTAATTTTCATCATTCTATTCCTTGCAGAGGTGGAAAATAAACTTTATCACAATGTCTTCTACTCTGATTTGGAATATATTAAATAAGCATTACTTAATTAAAGTATTTAATTTAGTGAGATGGAATAAGGGCAGAAAGTAGTTTGCAGTGTGATATAGTTTATTTTCAATTTAAAATACAATTATAAAATATGAATATTTAAATATAATTCACATTATTCTATCTGCAATATGTTTTTATAGTAATATCATGGCACCATCAGAGCTTTAGTCTGAGGAGGAGGACAAGACATAACTAGGGTCAATGGAAGAATGACCGGAGGATCAGTATGAGGCAGTCCTGGGTCCCTTGGGCCTGGGAAGGGTAATGAGCGAAGGAGAGGGGGTGCAGGAGGACCAGGTGAGGGGGGGAGGACAAGGCAGGCAGTGGAGCAGAGAAGCAAAGAAGCTCCAGCGATGAGCAATTACCTCCCCGTGATCCCCGAGCACAAAGAATGGAGAGAAGGCGGAATCAGCACAGAACAACCCGACAACTCAGGAGTGGGGCACCCTGCCTCTCTTCACAAGGTTCACCTGGGGAATGAGATTTAAAGAGACGCTGTTGGGAGGGAACAAGTGTTGCTTTTTCCAGCCTTATGTGTTGTTACTGACTCTGGATACTTTGCTGTGTTTTGATTTGTTTGCCTTGTTTGCTATGCTGGCCTGGCTATATGCAAGGTCGCAGTGACACAGTTATACTCTGGGTGGTGCTGCAATCCCAAGGAACTCTTCCTGTGACAAGGACTCTCGGAAACCAAACTGCTTGAATTGTGGCTGCTCTCAGAACTGTGCTGCCCCTCCGGACTAATAGCAGCCAGGACCAGAGGTGGGTTCCTACCGCTTTGGACTGGTTCCACCGAGTAGGTAGTAGGGCGCTGGTGACGTCACAGAGCCAGTTCTGTTGCTCCGTGGGTGCCGACATCTTTTTTTGGGATTTTCTTTTTTTGAAAAAAAAAATTCCCCCAGAATTTTTTCTTCTGCACATGCGCAGAAACCAAGTTTCCGGCACTGTGCATGCGTCGCCATCCTGTTTGTTTTAAAATTTTCTTTCTTCTGTGCATGCGCAGAAGCCGAATTTCTGGCACTGCGCATGCATCGCCATCTTATTTTCGGCCTTTTTTTCCCGAGCCTTTTTCTTACTGTGCATGCGCACATGCACAGGGTGTGAGCGCAAGGCGCACCCACACGGCACAGGAGACAGCGAACCGCAGGCAAGGTAAATTTAGAACCCACCCCTGGCCAGGACCTATTGGAGGTGCGTGTTTAGAGTCATCACAAGTAAACATCTGAACTAATTGACTATAGAGTGTCAGAATATGTTAATGAGTCTAGATTGGTGGCAATGACTCAAATTGATTTTTAAATTTAAAGTAATAATTTAAATAAAATATTTTAAAAACTATTTAAAGACATACAGGCTTATAAGAAGTGCACAATAGTAGAAACTGAACTTACTGTTTAAAGGGAAACACACCACTGTTGTGATGATCAATATCCAACACAAATGTCACTGTTGTTCATTTGAAGTCATGAACCTTGTTTTATTATTAAAACTAGTGTGAATAGGGTGCATGCTAGCAACGACTGCTGAGTCTATTACTTGCACTTTAATTTTAACTTGGACAGGTTTGTAACACAAGTACTCCTTGCTTAATGACCACTCATTTAGAGACCAAAATTATTGAACAACTGGTACTTATGACTGATCCATGAAGTTAAGACTGTCTTAGCACCCCGATGGTTACATGATTGCAATCTGAGTGCTTGGCTCACACTTAACATCATTTGCAGCATTCCATATACCGTATTTTTCTGACTATAAGACGCTACTTTTTACCCCAAAAAAGAGGGTGAAAACTTGGGTGCGTCTTA